>WAAG01019566.1:3820-41760 GCA_013390105.1 Tichodroma muraria | reverse complement strand
TAAGCTTTTATGATGTATTTGCAGATTTTTTTATCTACAACAACTAAAATCTTTGAAATGACATATTTGAATAATGCTGAAATTTCGTTCTCTCTCTGATTTTGTATATAAAAACAATCTTCTCAATTCCTTTCCCTGCAAGCCCATATTTTGCAGTGGTTTAAGTGAATGCCTACTTCCTGCTTAAAAAAAAAATAAAAAATCAGTTGGTGTAATGTAAATCTGCTTGATTCAATTAGACAGAGCTTTTGAGGAGCAAAGTCAGGGAATTTATTTCCAGTATGATAAATGGTGTCACAGAGGTTACCACTGGATGTGAAGTTAACCTAGGAACTAGTTTTTCCTATCTTCTAGCTCAGTTTTGAATGCTGGTAATTCTGTCTTTGGTTTGAATCAGGAAATCCCTGTAAGAAGCCTCACAAAGCACTTAGAGATCATTTAATCGTGAGGCAGCAAACAGAGATGAACATCCCGAGGTTTTAACTGCAAGCAAAGACATTAGCTTCTCATCCAGCGGCAGTTGATTCCAAATCCCTCTAAAGGGCTCCAAGAAAATGTATGATTTTGAGCTTTATCCTCAGCTAAGTCTCCCCTCATACCAGGTCTTGTAGCTACTTGACTACAACGTCATCGTGGTGCACGACCTGCTGCTGGGCAGGATGATGCCTCCTCCGATGCTGGCATGTTAAGTTGTATGGATGTACACATACTCACAGGTATTGTGATGATATGTGATAACTGTAATTGTTTGAACAGTTCACCCTGAGGAGGGTTGAACTGAGGTGCAAAGGAAGCAACCCTGCCTGGCCAAGATGCAGCAGAGGAAATCTCTGCAGTAACCGAGAGTAACAAACCACAGCGATTACCCAATTAAAGCTAAGCTCCTCTTTAATCAAGACAGTCAAGTTAAGAGGCCCTCGGGATTTTTGTGAGAAGGAGGAAGTCCTAATCATTGCAAAGGGAATTGCTTCTTTTTCTACCAGGTTTGAAGTTGCCCCCAAACTTGCAGATGCTAATTTCAAAAAAGAGAATCGTTAGTTTTTAATAAAGAATTTGCTCCTTGGGAGGTGTGGGGGTGGACTGAAAGCATTTTGCCGTACAGTTTAGAGTTCATTAGTGCACCCATCAGGGAAAATGTGCGAGAAAAGTGAAATCAGATGAATATTCCTTATTTAACCTCCAAACCAGTAATTTGAAAAAAAAAAAGCAATTTCTTCTAAGTCTGTGTTCCAGGTGACTGCTTTTTATCTGAGCTCCATTAAATTATTCCCCTGCTGAATTTTCATGAAATAGACTTTTTGCTCCTGCAGATGCTGACTCCCTGATATCATTTTGGAAGCAAAACGTTCTGTTTTTATTAGTAATGATCCATCTTCCACCTTGGTGCTGTGAGGGACTTGAGGAAGGTGTTTGTGCATAGGAGTCAATTTTCTGCACTGAATCCCTGTTTTTTCACTGACGTGGGGATGGGCAGGATGAGCTGGTTCCTGCTTGTCTCCCTGGCTGTGGGTAGCACCAGGGTACAAAAGAGTCATGAGAGCACCTGGCAGTGATTCTGCCTCCAGACAAGTCAAGAGGCAGCATCCCTGGCCTCACACTCACTGCTCAGGCTTGTAGCTAGATACTAGCTAGCTACTCACCCTCGTTCCCACTGCAGTGTGAGACTGCAGAGAGGAAACTCTCTTTTGGGCTCAGTTATGGTAATTTCTTCCTTCCTTGGTTGTCCCATGTGATTCATTCCCAGCTTTTATTTCAATGTGGCAACCACCAGACACAATTTTTCTACAGGCTCCTGTTTATTCTGGACTTACACATGGCAAGTTTCCTACACGACCCTTTTTAAAAACAGATTTATTTGCTTTTACTGACTCTGGTCAATGCAGCTACTCTGAAATCCTATAGGGATGGAGCATTAGGGGCAGACAAATGTGATGATCTGGAGCTGGTCCACATACCAAGTGCAGCTGATTGAAAATAGCCTTGACCTCTTTATTAACTGAAGTGTTGTGCAGCCCTGTTTTCACTGACCTAACATATTAATGTACTGAGGGGACTGGGCAGAACTGCCTCAACATTTCCCAGGTGGTCTTTTCTTGGGGCACATTTGCCTTGACAGATTTCTTCCTGTGCATGAGCTCTGAGGCAGAAGGAATCTTTTACAAAGGTTTTGTATTACTGTCTATGATTTTTATGGTAAATTGAACTCCATGTTGTTTTGCTTCCCTTCTTTTCTCCCCTTGGTGACCTCACAGCCATCAGTGCCTGAATTCCAGCCTTTATGTACTTCATTTCCTCTCTCTGCTGTCTCTGAGGAAGGCTTCATATCCATGACCCAGCCATATGAGGCCTGGATACTTGTACTGCAGTCTGAAGGGCTCTTCATGTGGCATGGTCAGACTGGGGCCTCTCTAGGTGTGTAGAAAGACCCCAGAAGTCTGGGATTCCCTGCCAGAAGCAGCAATGGAAACAACAAGCTTGGTTTGGGGCTTCCAGGTTTGGGGCTTGTCAATCACTCCTGCCTCTATGCTGGGAACCCTGGAAGCCCCCACACTCCTTGGACCTTGCAGGGTCCTCACTGTGGGAATGAGCTGGATTTCCTGGGCAGCCAGAGGCTACTGAGGTCTGTGACCCAGATATCCTCACTCCAGTGCAGACCTGCCAACGTCCAAGGAGGGGATTCTTCCAATCAAGCCATTTTACTACAGGTTTGGATTCTCAGATGAATCCAAATGAGAGAATGCAGAGTCTAGGTGAGAGGAGAACCAGGCCTTTAATCTCAAGGGATGCAATGGCATTTTATCATGTTCTCTGAATTATTCTGCCACAAGCATCTTGAATGTCTGGTTTATCGCCTCTAAAATGATCTGTACACTGCTCATCAATCATCCTTATTTCACAACTAACATGCCACAGGTGGTTCAGCAACCTGAGTGTTTGGGCTGAAATAATTGTATTTTCTGGAGCTCTGTGCCTGAGCCAGGGGGAAGCTGCTGGTGCATTTGAGATGTTTGGGTGCTGTGGAGATGGGGCATGGTGTGCTTGGTGGATGGCTGGTCAGCCATCTGTATCTGGCTCTGTCCTTCTGCATGCCAGCTCTCAGGAGCAGCAAATTTCAGCTTTGCAGTAGGTTATGAAGGCAAGACTGACACAAGTGAAAACTTTCGCAGTTAAAGAACTCAAGGTTACTTTGCCTTAGGAACACAGATCTACCTGCCTGGCTTGCTCCTATCTCACTGCAACCTGGACTTGAATGGCAAAGTGATTCTTGCATGAGTAGAAATTGGGGGTGCCTGAGAAATGTTCAGCACTCCCAGGAGGACTGGCTTTTTGGAGAAGTTGCTTGTCAATCACCAAAGCCTAAATCTAATTTTAGGCAATAAGCTAAATATGAACTCTTGGAGAACATATGGCATCAATTCTGCTTACTGATCAGTTTTGATAAGTTGGCTTGACATAATAAAATGCTTTGAGTTGCTTTCCATTCCCGAACAGGAAAAAAAGGGGGAAACTCTAGGGTTGAGAGAGACCAGGTCTGGCCAAGCTAGGTCCAGTGTACCTGTTCTAGCTGTCTGTCCTCCCTGTATAACCAGCTCTTTCTTCTAGAGCCCTGCTCTGGAACATGTGCAAGTTGGAAAGAGAGCTCACCAATAACTCTGCACTTACAAAGCCACTGAGTGGTACAGAAAATACAAAAGACTACCCTGTAATACGTGAAATGATGAAGTAAAGAGTTAATGAATACTCAAGAAGCTTTAAGTTTGCATAGAGAAATCAGAGAGGGGAGGTTCACCTGTACATTTCTCTGGCCAAACCCACGGATGAAGATTAACTGAAAGTCTCCAGGGACAACAAACAGAACAATGTTCCTGTGAGGCCAAGAGTTTGTTTTGCCATTTGTTCTCTGTAGGTTACCATGGAATACAAGTGTTGCTGTGGGTACAAGAAGAAATAACCTCATACCCTGCATTTATCTCGGACACATCCTGGAGTTTAAAGAGATCATAGTGCTTTTCTTTTGCACTGGACCTCTTCACTGCTTTCTCCATGGAAATCCCTCCATCTGGGGACGCTCTGCCGACACCTTTGTTTGAGACTCTCCGCAGAGATTTCCGTAAGTAACGTGCTTGGATTGTGGTCCTGTTCTTTCCATGTTCCCTGGCTGGGAGTGCTCGAGCAGGCAGACGTCGTGTGCGGAATGTTGGTGGGAGTGGGCTGTTTTGAGGCAATTGTCCAAAATATCCATGCAAGAGCTTCAGAATGAGAGTTGTGCAAATCTGCACTGCAAACCTGTTTCTAGGATGTATGCTCATCCAGGTGGAAATCTGGGAAGTGTATAATGTAGCCTATGTGTTCTGTTGTGCCTGTATTGCATATCATTAATACTCTTAAGTACCTGAAATGGTTTACAGAATCTACGTGACAAATTGTTCTGAAAAACATATAAGCCTAAGGAAAAAACACCCCTGTTCATAGGGGGAAAAAAACAGCAAAAGGTGGAAAATGAGCAAGCTGCTATTACTTTTTATTAATTAATTACCCATCTTCAGATCTGACAAAATACTCAGAGGAAGTTGGAGTCTCTTTTTGCTCTATTTTCAGCTGGTGCTTGAAGCAAAACTGTCAGAAATCTCTCTGCAAAGCCTCTTCTGATGAGATTTCTAGCCAGTTTCATGAATGAAGTTGGTTTGGATTAACTGTGAATAAGTTCTTGTGCAGAGAACTAGCAAAGCATGGATTCATTGATCACATACACTTCTGTGTATGGTGTCTGACCCAACACTCAATAAAGGCAATGAGAAACCTACTGGGGCAGCTTATCCAATAGCTGGGGAACCACTTTGCAGTTCCAAAGCAGCTGGAGTCAGCTATTCCTAGACACTGGAAACTGGATGGGAGGGAAATTTGCTTATGGTCTATTCACCTGATTTATGGGGGTTTGCATCAGGTCCAGGGACAAGTTCTCTACACCATACACTGCTCATTTACAAAACTGATGTAGTAGATGAGAGAGTAAGAGTCAAGCTCTCATCTTTTCCTCCTCCTGCTCTGATGCCTTATTTCCCATCAGTAATTAAAAGGGATGGATGACTACTTCTTCTGGGATTGTTTAACTGTGGGGACAGTTCCAGGGCTGTCCCCTGAGGCTGTCTCCACAACTAACAGGGTTTTAAGTTATGCCTCTCTATTGATCCCCCGTCTAAACAATTAGCAGTGGTGCTTGCTCTGAGTCCAAAGGTGTCGGCAATCAACCCCACAATGATATTCAAGGAGAGCAGTGTTTTAAAAGGCTGCCTCTCCTGAAGTGTGCTGTGTGTTTTAAATGTGACAGGCTACATGACAGGACCTGAAGCAGAGACATTTGAGGAAGCTTGGGAACTTCTGATCCTTGAGCCTGAGCCAAGCCATACTTCCTGACTTTTTGGCTTGGGAGTCTCTGATCCAAACACGCCATTTTCACCTGCTATCCATAGCTTTATCATTCCTGCAGAATAATCACTGTTTTTAAGATGCCTGCCTTGATATTACAATGCAATTCTCTGCATGACAAAACCCTAAAAATCTGGTGACTGGTAAATAAAAATTGTTGAGAATGATTGTTTCATTTGAGGCATCAATAACTTCAGCAGGGCTGTAAGAAGAACAGCTCAGCTTCCCTGAAAATTGCAAAGGAACTTTTTTTGTTATGACGCTCACTTTGCCTGCTCTGCAAATTCCAGCTAAGGCTCCTGGGGATCAGATTTTCTGGAGGTGGAAATCCAATACTGAATATCTGATGGGGCATCAGGGCTACTAATTCTGCTTGTGAGGCTGTGTGAAAAGCTAATACGTGTATTGAGAAGTAAAAACACTGAGTGAATGATCTTTCGGGAGCTGTGGACTCAGTTCTTGTTTCTGTGCAAGAATTCAATGTGTTCTGTGTGTTTTCTGCACAGCCTTGAGGTGGTTGCTCTTCTCCTTGTCCTCACATGAGCTCAGTTGCTACACCAGTCTTGCAGTTAGGTGGAAGAGAGTAGGAGAGGTCAGGCCTCCCATCTGCTTCTTTAAGCAGCCTGGACAGCCCCACGGCTGGCAGGGCTTCTGCCTGGAGTGACTGGAGTCAGCAAAGAGCCGAGGCAGCAGGGCACTGATCCTCATCTCCGTATGTGCTGTCGCTTTGCGCTCCCACGAAGCTGTACCACCAAACCGCCTCTGGAGCCAAATGCCATACAGGAGAGGGCACTTACAGGGAGCGGCCCTCAGGCACTGCGTTTCCTTCACAGCTTTTTCTTTTAGCAAGTGGATAGTCCTCTGTTGCTTCTCAGCCCACTGGCGAAGCTACTGAACCTGGCAGCCCTCAGTTTGAGGGCCAATGCAGGAAGACAGGTTGGAGTGAGTCTGCTTGAAGAGTTCTGTGCTGATTAGGGTCGGATGTTATTGCCACAGGGGCAGTTAATTGAGGGGGGATCAGTAGACAGCAGGCCACCTCTCTAATTTTCCTTTCCTGCCTGTTATTTAACAAAACTATTGAGAGAAAAGGCTCCATTAACTATACTTTTGTCTTGAATTCTGCAACTGCAGTAAAAGCCAGTATAGGAGAAGTCCCTGAATACAGGATAGTATTGGTTCTGTAATAATAATAACTTGCTTTCCCTCTTTGAAAATAAATATGGTTCTTAGTAGAGAGATTTACACATTGCTGGCAGTCAATCAGGCAGGACAATTTGAGCTCTGAGTACTTGATTAGAATAACTTTAAGGAAAATTGCCTTCCTGAATCAAGTAAGGATCCATTAACCTGATGAAACAGGGTTTGCTTATCTGAGAGGTTAAGACTCATAACACAGCTTGGACTGCATTAGATGAGGCCTCTTTTAGAACAGAAAGTAATAAAAACACCATCTGTCATGTCTAATCAATCAGATCTCGTATAAGAGAGGAATTATTCCTCTGATTTTACCATTATAAGATCATCTGTTTGTTAACAATGGGAAGTGTCAGGAATGCTGAAAACTGGTTTTATGCTCTCAAATTATTTCTAGCTGCCTTTATGTTGAAGAGAATTAATATTAATCTGAGTTTATACAGGAAAGAAATATTTCTAGATGAATACAATGCCAAGCCATTCCATGTTTAGTCTCTTGTGATTTACTGTTAGAGGTAAAACTGAATGGGAGATAGAGGAAAAAGTGCCATGTACAGTTTCTTCTGAAAGTGATTATTTCTATAAACAAATCTCTTGCAAGTTGCTGAGCACTCAAAGGTTCTTTGAAGTCAATTGAATGCATTCAATTCACTCAAGTGGCCGTCTGCATCTTAAAGGACTGGCATGGCTCGATCTTCTCATGTAGAATAGGCATAGCTGGAAGTTGTGGAAAAGGTGTTTGCGTTTTTTGACATGGATTTATCAAAGTTATTAAATGTTGTCACTAATGGATTTCTCTGACAATGTCTCCTCTGTTTACTAAGGAGTATTTGGAGACATGTAAAGACTGAATGCCAGGTACCAAAGACAGCTGTGGGCATAGGAGGTGGAAACAGTGGTGGAAAGCTTGTACCAGTGTATCCCCAGCACCACTATGCACAAGCCGGGGTGGAAACACCGTCCCCACTTGTCACATACCACAGATGAGACTGCAGTGGATATATTAATATACACCACTGCCTGCTGCTTGGGTATGTGCCTTGCTGCTGCCCAGTGCATTCAGCACTGCTCTATGGTTTCTGGGTGGCCACAAGCTGGAGAACAGCAGAGTGGTTTTTGTGTACCCATGGAAAAACCATTTCTTTGTTCAGGGTTGCTGTTTGTATAAGAGAAGCACACAGAGTGTTTGCAGGTATGTGATGCAGAACTCAGCTGTTGTGTGGTGGGCACAAACCCATGCAAGATCCCAGAAGGAAGGAGACAGGCTGGGGATGGAGGAGGAGTATTAAAGCAAATGCCTAATTCAGTATTCAGTCACAGCCAGAAGATGTGCTCCAGTTAAGGTAGTGGACTGGAGATCTGGGAGAAGGATGGTGGAGGAGGAGGAAGACAACATGTGCTTTGGGGTGGCATCAAGGGAAGGCTGAGCACTCCTGGTCCTACTGATGTCAGGTGGATCAGATGCCACTCATCTTCTAGGAAAAAAGGACCTTTTTTTGGGACTTAGCATAAGGATGAAGAGTCACAGATTAATTCTTCCTTCTATGAGAGTATAACTCTTATCGCTGCCAAACTCTGAGGGGATTTGTCCTGAGTGCCGGTGGAGAACAGATGCCCTGGGCACAGGATGGCCAGAACAAGAAGAATTGTGCTACAAATTGTTAGGGTCCCTGGAGACCCAAACTCCATATGGTTAGATCAACGTTAAGAAAAGCAAAAATATCTCTAATTTTGTGCCAGTTCCTCTGGGACCTGATGCAGGGAAAACCCACATGACTGCACTTCCCCCTGGAGCTGGTGAGAGCTGCTCCCACTCACTGTGTTAGCAAATTGATCCCCATGGTCACTGCGGGGGGAGGCTGAAAAGAATGGATGGCACTGCAAGCTCATTATGAAAATGCAGGGAACCAGAGTTAATGAATCTTGGATGAGCCTCTAATCTGCCTGGCCCTTGGTGTGGTGGTAGAGGAAGCTGGGTGGGGAGGATCTGATTAACATCTCAGTGGAAATGACAGACCCTAGAATGCAGAAGGTCGTATCATAACTGTCAGTGCTTGCATCTGGGAGGGGCCACTGTCAGAGAGCTGAGATCTCTGTGGATTAGATCTGGAAGGTTTTTTTTCATCAGAACAGAGGTATTTTTGGGATTTACATCTTCTCTGTCCCTGGCAGCTTGCCTTGATGAAATACAGATTACACAACTGCAATCTGATTTAAACCATAGTCAAAAAAGTCATCTGTGTGCTGGGTTATGGTGAGAATACCTTCTCTGTGATGGCAAAGATTTGAAATTGTGCAGTGCATTATGTCTCCTGACACAGGAAAACTTGCAGAGAACAACAAACAGGCTGTTTACTGTGAGTGTGTGGAAAAAAGAATTGGAAAAACTGGAATTCATGCCTTCTCTGAGATGTTCTTAGTCAAGTAGCCAGATTAATGAATGAAACCACTTGGCCCAGATGTACAGGAGATTATGCTGCTTAATGCTTGTTTTATGGCCAGTGCAGTTAAGGTTAGGAAACTTGAAATAAGTGCTCAAGGGCCCAACAAGCAACGTAGTCAAACCCAAACCCCAAGGTCCTGCTGTCACATCCTGTAGCCCCTCCTCCACTGCCCAACAGACCCCCCTACTCTCCCCCCCCTCCAGTTCCAGGCATCCCTGTGAGCTGGCTATTCCCTGTGAGGACTAGAGTAGTTACAGGATTTCTGGTTTCTCAGTACCAACTGCCTCACTGAAGCCAGAATTTTACTCAGGAGCAGGGTGCAAGAGGGAGCAGGACACGCCACCAGAAGAGAGGCTACTGGTCAGGTGAGAGATCAGGGCAGAAAAAGAAATTGCCAAGGCAGTATCCGTCCCAGAGGCTGGAAGTGAGCACGGAGAGTAGGGCAGTGCACCCATGGCATGGCTGAGACACTGGATGCAACTGTCTTTCAGCATTCCTCCAGACCCAGGCTGCTGCAGACTGTGATGTCTTCAGTGGCTGAGCTGTCCCTCAGAGCCTGTGGCAAAATAGATCAGTAGCTGTTTCTCACTTGCTCTGATAATACTGCAGGCGGGGCAGCTTAATGGAGAGACTGCTGGGCTGGCATGCAAGAGGTTTCAGCGGAGTCTACCTTCATCAGGATGTTTCTTCCTTCTTTTGCTCCTTTTGAAATGGAGATGAAATGCCCCGAGACCTGCTGTTGAAAGGCACTATGTGAGATCCTGCTTCTGAAACCACAAGGGAGAAAATGTTCCTGGGACACCAAATCGCCCTCAAGTGTTTTTCCAAAGTTCTGCCTCACCACATACATCCTTCTTCCAGCTGCAGGGGAGCACCTCCCACCTTCTCACACCAGGAAGGGGATGACCCAGCCTCATCTCCAGGCAAGTGGACTGGGTAAATGTTTACATTTTTCTGTTTCCAGGCTCTCTCTGGTATTAAGAAGTTTTGAATAGAGAGCCTGAGCTGAGCCTGAGCCAGAGGTATCTCAGTACCAACAGGTGTGGCACTGGGTGCCTGAGTGACCACCACACTTAGTGACAGTCAGTGAATCGATCACTTGCACCTGAGAGAGACAAACAGCATTGAGTGAGAAACTGAGCTCACATGCACATCTATTTTGGCTCTGCTTTTCTGCATTTGTATTTTTTCAGAGCACTCTCTCTGTGGCTGACTTGACATACCTATGTGAACACCAAAAATAGCTATTGTTTCAACTAGGAACTGTCTCTAAGCAGTGAGCAGCATTCCTAAAATGCCTTAAATTTCTATAAAGGGGGAACAAAGGACTATCATGAAAGGCAGAACATAGAAACATCCCAGGGACTGGACATGTTCCCATTGCTTGGATCTCCTGTATGTACATTTTCTCTATGTCTTGAACTCGTTGAAACCAGTGCTACCAATCTGTGCATGGTACCTTATACCATAGCAACAAGTACATCTTAGAAGTAGAGCAGAAAATAGCTGGAAAATGATTCAAGAGGTCCCTTAGCCCATCTCCTTACTGACAGCCTGAATAGTTAAATTATTCCTGATTTTCTATGCAATATATAACTTTCCTTGGTATTCACTTGCTGTTAATCAGTGGTCTGTTCTGAAAGATCACAAGTCTTATTCTGGAACCAGCTTCCATTTTTTTTTTTTTTTCAGTGGTTTTGTGATACTCTCATCTTGAGAGCCTAGAAAGTAATTTGAATTAATGGTTGTATTTTGTTTGTGCTGAGTTTTCTTCATTTCCTGCCTCAGCTCTCTCCTACCCTGTGTTTTGCTTGAACATTCCCTTCAATGAAGAGAAAAATCCTAATTTTTCCTTGCTACGCTGGCCTCTTAAGTAATTGTTCAGAAATAAAAGCCCTTCCTCATGTGTTCCCCCTCTCTCCCTGCCCCAGTCTTCTAATATAAGTCACAAGCCATTACCAAGTGAAGCTTTTTTATTTTTCCCAACAACTATTCTCCCTCTAGCTTTTCTTCTCTATTGCATTGTCTGGCCTGTAGTGCTCATACGTCTTTTCTGCTTGTTTTTCACAGTGCTTGCCCAGAGTTTCATGCTACTGTCTTTGCCATGCTGTGTTTTGTACTTATCTATGCTATATCTTCTTTTAATATGAATAACACTCCCTGGATCCTGGTCATACTTCATAAATTATAGATTTAAATTTTTCTTACCATCTATCTTTTCTTTAGTATCTCTTCTGTGCGCAGCCTTCTCTTTTGTAGCCATTATTAAAGTTTTGCTTCAATCCTCCTTTCACAAGCCCTGCATGATTTGCCATCATCTTTTTATGAGTTGTTCATGCTGTTCTTCGTCTTTCACTTCAGGCTTTGCATCCCTTGTTGCTCTATCAAATGAATCATCATATGTAGGAATTTATTCCTCATTTCATTTTGGAGTTTGATTGTGATCAGCTTAGGCTTCCCACTATTGCACATTGTAGCTATTGTATGCTTCAGTCTTAAATTCAGGTGTCTCTTGGTGTTTCCCTAGTGCATCTTTCTAGTCCCTTGCCCAGTTCCACTGGATCATCCCATGTCCAGCTAATAGCAGAGTTCATCATCAGGAACTGACTGATTGTTTGTAGCCTTGACTTTATCTTGAGGTGATGATGATAGATACAGGGCCTTGAAGCAGGTGGGACTTGAGTGCAGTTAAAAGGTGAAGGATGCAGATGGCTTCAGGGCCATGATGTTGGGTGATGGAGACCCCATTTTACTCTACTGCTAAACTCTCTGAACTACTTCTGTGTCTGCAGAAAATATTTGGGGTTTTTCCCTGCAGAAGAGTTTCTCTAAAGCCTCTGTGAAAGAAAGTCACAGCAGTTTATAGGAGGTTATGGGGAAAAGCAGAAAGGAATAAACAGTGGAAGTGCAGTACAAAAATTATGGCTTGAAGGTGAAAAAGGGTCGGGGAACAACTTGTCAACGTTATCTGTTTTCCTGTGTGATATGTGAAGAACTGGGAACTGATGCTAGTTGGTGAAACCCTGTGGCTTCTCACAACCTTAAACACTAAGTGCCCCATCCCTGGAAACATTCACAATCAGGTTTGACAAGGCTCGAAGCAACCTGGTCTAGTTGAAGATGTCCCTGCTTATTGCAGAGGAATTGGAATGGATGGACTTTGAAGGTTCCCTCCAGTCCAAACTGTTCCGTGATTCTATGATAGTGAAAGACATGTATAGTTAAGACCAGCTCTGTTGCTGGTGTACAATGTCAAAAATTTGGATTTATAGCCAGCTGTAGATCCTGTCTAGTCACAGAGCCAGTCCTTATCCTCAAATAGAAGTGGTAATTTTATTGAAAGATAGTGTAGCTGTGGTGTGAAGTGATTGATCGTGAACATCCATGAAAGGTGCCATGCAGCCTCAGAGTCTGTATTCAAGAAAGGCAGATTCCCTATGACATTTGAGAGCTGAGCAGAGATGACTTCAGATCAGAAATAAATGTAAGTTTAACTATTTTATTGGTGGCCAAAGGACTGCTGTTGAGAAGTGAAACATTAACAGCAGGGTGAAAGAGAGCCGGGATTGCTCAACGAGGTTCATCTTCAGGCGCAACAGAGCTGGGGACGTCCAAGGCACGGGAAGCAGCCGGAATGGCAGAGAGGGACAGCACACCACAGCCTGCAAAGGAAGCCCAAGCTGGTGAGGAAGATTTTAAAGACTTCTTGCTGATAGGAGGAGAAACTGAAGGCAAAAAGGCACGAGGAGGGATGAGAAGTTTCTCTGATTGTTACAGGTTGACATGTGACCAGATGACAGGCTCTTAAATATAGATTAGGTACTTGATATTGTTAGTGGCATTAATCTAAATACCTTCACAATTTTGAGTCTGTAATGACTGGTGAATAGAGGAGAGATGTGGGTTTGAAGGCTTCTGGCGTATTTTCCTGGTTGTTCAAATGATTTGATACATCATTTTCTTAAATTACTTTGAAGTTTGGGAGAAGTCTGCAGGCAATTGAAACCACTCTTGATCTGTATGAATCAGTTAAGCGCTGCTCTTTCTTGCGATCAAAGAATTGGAGAAAATAAGCCAGAAGAGACCTCCAGAGGTCATCACGTCCTTCCAGGGTCTGGTCATTAAGCCCAAAGTGTTGCCGCACACATTCATCTAGTTTCTTAAAACTTTATCTCAGCAACAGAGAAAGAGGAGAGAAATACATATATGGTAAAAGGGCTATAAAAGTATGGCCAGTGTATATGAATTAAAAATAAGACTCATTATTAAAAAACAAGTGTGGCTGAGATGAAAATTAGGAAGGGATTGTAGCATGAGATGAATGCAGGTAAAAATGAAGAGTTTGGTTGAGCATAAAGAGATTAAGATGCACAGTACTGCAGCAGGGAGTGGTGAGAATGTGAGGATTGTAAAAGCAACCTGAAAATGCAGATTCTCTTTCTGAGGATTTGGGAACCAGAGAAAAATTAAACTATGAACTGAAAGTCATAGCAAAATGTATTCATGGGAACTTCTGGTTATGCAAGGCATCTGGTAGCTGAATATAACATTTAAACATGAATCATCCTACAGACTTCCCAGCTGCATAAAGGATAATTCAGAAAAGAGGAAATCTTACAGAAAGCAGTCCTTGCTTTCATGCTTACCAGGTGAAGTTGTTTGGCACAAGATTTTCACAGAAACTCAGGAGGGCACCTTATCCATATGCCTGCTCTGGGACAGGACCTGATATTTATGTAGTCCCTAACACATTCTTATGTAACAGACATCATGGGTTGTCTGAACCCTGCAGGCCGAGCCACATCATGTCTGTTCCAATGCTCATCTGTCCTCACTGAAAGGGAAATTGGGAAAAGGAGCCCCACCTATTCTTTACTGAAAAAAATCAG
The DNA here is from genome assembly GCA_013390105.1 of Tichodroma muraria. NCBI lineage: Eukaryota > Metazoa > Chordata > Aves > Passeriformes > Sittidae > Tichodroma > Tichodroma muraria. The sequence continues at coordinate 27,806 of WAAG01019566.1, read as the reverse complement.
TTATTTCTCTCATCTTATCCTCAGCAAAAATGGATTGTAGTTCATCTGTCTGGCTGTTTTTCCTGCCAATGGAGAGGAGTAACATTTGGTATTCTTCTTTTCGAAATTTCATTGTTTTCATTCCAGAGTCGTAAAATGGTTTCTCCCATTTTGCAACGCCATTTTGGATTCATACCCAGTCGTCCCCCAGGCTTCTTCACCCTGGTTTTGAGCACAAACAAGACTGCCATGCTGGCTGTGCTGAAGTTTTTTTTACTCATCAAAAAGCTGAGGACCTGCATGTTTCAAGCTTTCCTGATTTGATGGAAAATCGTTGATACTCTTAGAGGGATTTCCCAGTTGTCCACTATTATGGGCATTTCATATGGACCCTATTTCCTTGTGAGAGATCAGAGACACTAGAGTTAGGATATATCACATACAGAGCTGCTCTAGCTGTTACTCCACTTACCAAAGAATAAAAGTCTGGCTCAAGAGCATTTTTTCCAGTCTGAAATGTCTCTTTTGTAATCTTTATTCTCCTTTTAGTGCTTAGAAGGGATTATCTGATCAAGTATCTTTCTCGCTATGGAGGAACACTCCTGGAGGAACAATCTGCTTTTTTAAAGGCAGTGGTGATGCTTGTTCTGTTTTTGCCCTTCACAAGGGAAGTGGCTCAATATGGTATTCAGCACTTGAAGGTGAACTGCATCGGGCTCTGATGATCTGAGCACATTTGAGATATCCAAATATTATTTAAGCAGTTTTTGTCTCATTTCACACAGACTCCTGCTGGTTCATTTGAAAGGTGTTGCATACCTTGTTGCAATTTATTTTTTTAGTGAAATTAACAAAAAGCACACAAGTTTCCTGGCTTCTCTGGATGAGCTTTTGTTTGTTTGTTTTCTGGTTTAAGTAACAGCTTTTCATTTTCCTTCCTCTTTCTCCAATATTGACAGCATTTCTAACACATTTTCTTATTGTGTCCTTTGTTCCCTTGCTAGCTGTAGTTCTTTTTGTGCCTTAGCTTTGCATGCACACCTCTACTGCTCCGTGTTGATCTGTTTGTCTATACTTGTCTTCAGAAATGCCACCTTATTTCCATTTGTGGTACAATTCCTTCCTGATTTTCAATCCAGTCGCACAGGTCTCCTTCTATCAAATATTAGTCTGTATTTGTATCTGAGGTGCTTGCAAATTTATTCTCCTAAACTTGTTTTTGCTGTTTGCTACATGTTACCATTTACTGCCAGACATTTGAATTCCTTTTCTTCCGTTCTGTCTGAGAAGACCTTCTGGCAGCTAATGGCCTAAACAGCTCTACAGTGTATTAGACAAGTACTATGTTAATCCTACTGACTGATAGGGTTTTTCATGCTAGTATTAAAAAAAGAAAATCATTTAGCTTATGTGATGCACGGGGCTGTGTACACACAGAGGAAATAAAGCTGCAGGAGGCTGAAATTATTAAGGCATCACACTGCAGCAGCGTGGGAGCGCTGTGCAAGGGATGGTGAAACCTTTCCTGTCTTCCTTTTATATTATTCCTTTAATAACTCTGCTGCTGTGTTTGCTCTGCTTGCCTGTGTATGGCAGAATACCGCAGGTTTCTACTGGGAGCTGTACAGAAATACCTGGGGCATGAGATGCCAGCAGAGTGCTCAGAAATATTTCTGCCCCCTCTAGCATGGGGTCAGACTTGCAGGACTTGAGTATTTGCCACCCTGGTGTGTAGGGACAGGACCCATGTGAACAAGACCTGTTCTGCCCCCAACACTGGGTCTACTTTTGAGCACTCGGGGCCACGAAAAGGGCTTGATAAACCTGAGCTCCCTGGAGGTTGCACCCAGGTGAAAAGCAAGGCTGTGCGTGTGTGCAGGTCACTGGGAGGGCTGAAGACAAGAAGCTGGTTTGTGGCAGTACAGAGGAGGTACAAAACTGTTGTTTTGCCACCGCTGTAGAAGTAAAAAGGAGCAAGGAAGAGGTAGAACTTTCTCACACCATCTGAAGTTTGGCCTTCAGGTCAGCTGACCAGCTGACCCCATGTTTAGCTGCCCAGTTAGCAGGAATGAAACGGAATCTCTGGGGATTTTCAGAGGAAGCAATGCCAGAGCACATGATGGAATGTGGATAGTAATTATACTTCCTCTATGCAGTCCATCACATCTGATTCCCTTGTGTAAGTGTTCTCCATGTCTTGTTAGCAATAACTGAAGCCAGATTAAGGATCTGTGGTGTGGCCTCTTTCCTGGTTCAACAGCTGCGAACCTGGTTCTTGTGATAACCAAGCACTATGAGCAACTCAGTACTTGCACTAAGGATGAGTTTATGCACAGCTCCTTATACCAGCTGTGGATTCTGGGTGTGGTCTGTGCATTACTGATAAGAGAAGGGAGAAGTATTAGGGAAAATTCTTTGAACGTTTGCCTTTTAAAGAAGTCAAGTGTAAGGGGAAGAAAAAACCTCTGGGCTGTGCTGAGGATACAGCAGAGCCACAAGCACTGAGGATAGTTTATAGGAAGGTTGTAAGTTTTGCTCTACAATTGCAACTGGCACTGGAAGAACACTGATGAAGAGCTCCACTATTGCCATGGGAAGGGCACAGAAAGAGGGACAACAGCGTACCTGCAGGGAGCTGATCCCATGTAGCTGCAGGGGGAATCCAGGGACTCCTAGCACAGATAGGCTGCATTTGTCACATATCCAAAGTGGTCTTCTGGATAATAGAAAGTAGAGAGAGGGTTTGGGGCTGTTTCTGGGTGCTGGCTATGCCCCCTTGATTAAACTGCCTCATTAGGAAAAGGCAAGGTCATTCTAGGGAATTGCTGTGGGACTGAACCCTGGGTCACTTCACTCCTGCAGTAGCAAAGAAATGATTTAACACAGTGCAGGCATCTGTGACATCCAGCGTCCAAGGGTTTGGTGTGATGAACATTTTAGTAGTTATGTCTTGGAATGTGTAGCTTTCCAGTGAAATGAGATCCCTGCAGAGTAAACCTGTCATTACCACACTGGGAGGGAGATGCACGCTTTGCTCCTAAATCCACAGGCTGTAGGTGTATCTGGGGCCTGGGATTTTTATTCAGCTCACATCTGTGCAGCATCCAGCACCGTGCTGGGCTGGTGCACGTACAATAGCTGGGGGCATGCCAAATAACAGGGAGGTCTGTGCCACGAAGTGCTGACAGCCCCAACCTGTGACTGATTTAGGCTGTGTTCCCTGACTCCTCTTGAACTCTGGAGTTGTCTTTCCTGGTAGCATCTCCCTCCCCTTTCTGCCCTGGCTGCACAAATGTGCTCAATTAGGGTTAACTCAAACTGAATCAAACTTCGTGCCTGAGGCTGGAAATCTTCCCAGTCAACTCACCACAGCCACATAGCATGGTGGGAGACAAGGCGAGAGGGGAGATGAACGCTTTTCAGAGAAATGAATCCAAGGAAACTTTGTTCACTTTTATTTCTGCAGGAGATGATCCCCCCAAAGGAGATTTCCCTCTTCAGAAAAAATCCCCGGTAAGTGTAACTGCTGGTTTCCTTCTCTCTGCTTTCTGCTCAGCTTGTTTTAAACATTGCAAGATCTCTCTGTTCTCTTCTCTGTTGTGCTCTGGCTAGAGACAAACACCCTTTCTTGCAGAGGGTTGAAATAAGCCTTAACAACTGAAGGCAAAAATCCCTCCACTAACCTGATTAAGTTAAGAAAGTGCAGCTTAAAGGGAAAACACAAACTGTCTGAATGTTTGGAGAAAAGGGTGAGGGGCTTTATTGCCTTTTTCCTGAGCACTACTTTCCTTGTGGGAAAGAACTTAGATCTCTGAAGTGGATGGGGCTGTTGTGCATAGGAGGGAGGGAGCTGAACTCTGTTTAGTTTGATGAAACCCACCAGGAAAGGGTACCCAGATGCTGAAAAGCAGAAGGAATGACAGGGATTGAGGACAGGCCGCTGGTGAGTGTTACAGAGCCCAACTGTAGTGCCAGAGCTTTGGGTTTACATCTTTGCCTCTGATTTAAAGCCTGATTCAGGTGAATGTGTTGCTGCCTTGCAGCATTGATATTTGTGCAGGTTTTCAGGCTAATTCTTGTTGAGTGCTTAACCCCTAAAAACTGTTTACTGCATAAGATTCAGGAAGAATTTGGCTTATATTGCAGCTGCTTTGACTTGCAGGATAATATGTAATACTTGGTCTTAAAACTCACAATCATGTCATTAGCAAACCAACTACTTAATTCAGTTTTAATTACTGTGCAGACATTAACTATTGGATATCCAGAGCTCCTGGGAAACATTGGTCTTAATCCCATTTTGCCATTAATCAGTAAGAAGGAGAGCTGAAAACAAATGTCTCCTGTAGTGGGTACTTTAAATGAACTTTATTTTTTTCCAAAGACACAGTCTATCAACTTCCACAGTATCTTTAAGAGATCCATAATCCCACAGATCCCAGGCTTGCTGTGGTAGCTAAGCACTGCAGACTATCTGTATGTTCATGAATCCAGGCTTAACCTCTTTGCTTTTGCTGGGGCTCTCTGCTGAGCACGGTCCTCCTCCGCGAAAGCGAGCAAACTGCATCTGGCTCTCCGCATGGATGAAAGCTTCCCACTTTTGGATGTCCAGGCAGGCCACAGGCAGGTCAGTGATACAGTGGAGAGAATACATGAGGGTTTCTGCACGTGCTGGTGCCATCTCATGACACACAAGCTAGATGGAAGTACCCATGCTTGTAAGTCGTTGCTCTGTGTTTGTAAGCACTTACTCAGGGTCGTGACTCAGGCACTAGGGAAGGTTTAGCTGGGAAGTCACTGCCCCCTGCTCTCCTTTCCCTCCTTGCCCCTGCTCGTCTGTAGGAGGTGCCCATTGCAGAGCAGGATTGGCTGAAATGAGTCACTGCACCTTAAACTGGTGCAGATAAATCCACCGGGACGTATGCGCTGGGTGTGGAGGGGTGAGTTCAGGCAGCAGTGCTCCTGCTGCCTGTCCAGCTGGTTTGGACAGTCACTCTCTGCACCTCCACCAAATGTTATTAAATGCCACGAGTATGTCTAGTGAAGTCTGGGAAGGAGAGGAAGAAAGAAATCCCTGTTGTACAATTTTACTTGTAATTTCATAAAATGCCTCCCAGCACCCACACGAAACATAATCTGCCTCTTGTGGATTTTCTTCTTTTATTATGAAAAAACTTGTTGGAGATAAATATTCTGTGTATGCATATGGTTGTGTGTTTGTGCATTTACAGCTTATATATGCCACCATTTTCAGGCTAGTCTAAAAGCAAGAGGCCCCAGTGCAGTTTCCAAGGGAGCCCACTCTTTCTTACAAGCTATATTGCTGAGCACAATGGTTTCAGAGTAAATCATAAATAAAATGGATAATTATGTATTTACTCTAGTAAAGCAAAAAGGTCAAGGGTTTCTCGTAAAACGGCAGCCCATAAATAGTGAGAAAAATATATACATATGTATTATATATAAAATGGACAAAGAGATTTGTCTTTAGAGGATTAAGTAATGTAAAGTAGAGGGGAGGTGGGAGTTTTAGAGCTTTGATTTTTACCATCAGTCTGTTTTGTTGCTTTTTCATAATGTTGAGGAAGACAGCGCCATTAAGCTAGACTCTTCTGAACTTGATACCATTGCTTTGGGAATCCATATAAGCTTAGGTCTCTTGGTGGTGAAATAAACCTGAATAAACACATCTATTTTGGTACTGTATTTGCATTTGGGACTCTGGGAAGAAATACAGGAATTCATTCTTTCTGACATGAGGCACAGAAATGCATGTGAAGAGTTCATGTCACTTCACTGGCCCATACCATGGCTGTTTAAATCTGTAAGTATAGTTGCATCTGTTAATACCAGACTCCCCCCAAATTCCTCAGCAAATCCATGGCCAGCCCCTCTCTCCTGCTAATTGGCAGAGGCTGGGCAGTGCTGTGAAAACCTGCTTTCCTGTTGCGAGGCAGTGGAGCTACTAAGCAGCTGGAAGCTGAAAGCTGCTTAGCTCAGACCACTGTAGGGTAGCAAGAGGGACAGAGGCCCACACAAGGTAGTGCCAAGACTCATCTGTTTAATGCCTTGTATTTCACTTGGGAAGTGCTGATGTTAGCTGGAGTAAAGTCAGGCTCAGAGAAAGAGTGGCCACACTTATACAGGTTTGACAGCCTCATTGCTGTTTTTTTTTAACTTCTGATTAATGAATTGAATTGTCCATAGCTATGCCAGAAATCTTGGAATATGAAATGGATGCCATGCCTGAGGGCATCCTGAGGGAGTGCCAGAGGGTTCATCTGCTTCAGTGAGTGGTGGCACAGCTCTGCACAAGGCGGGAGCAGAGATTGAGAGAGATAGCAGCTTCACACACAGGAGCAGACAGCAGATCCCTGGGGTCTCCCAGTTTCTGAGGCAAGGTCTGGTACTAGAAGAGCAGTTTTGGGGCAGGGTGGTAGCTTTATATGAAATGCAGAAGAAAAGGCATCTAAAGGTGTTTTTTTTGGTCTCGGTGACTTTTTAGCTTTGCAGTTGAGAGTTGGTAGCACCCTTCCAGTGGAGTTCCTGGAGCTACAGGCATGGTGGGCTGCTGACAGCCCGTGAATCCCCATGGCAGTCCTTGGGGACTTGGGAATCCTGGGCCCATGTCCAGGCTGATTCACTGGGGAGCCTTAATCAAAGCAAGTGTAGTGTGAGGTCCGCTCTCTCCTTTGAGTCCGGCTCACAGGCCAGTCAAGCAGCTGTGGGCATTTGGTTTTTGGATTGGACTCCTCTCCACCACCCAGACCCTGTGGGAATATGTTGCTGGGGTGAAGGCTTTAACAGCTGATATGTTCTTGTTTGTCTCCCACAGAAACTCTGTGGCTCCAACTACCCCCTGAGCATTGCCTTCATTGTGGTGAACGAGTTCTGCGAGCGCTTCTCCTACTATGGCATGCGAGGTATGTGGCCTGTGTCTGGGGAGTGACTTTCCTGTCCTGAGGTCTTTACACAAACTGGATTAGTGTTCCTGAGCTGTGCTGTGTGTAGCATCAGCTGTCTTTCAAAGTTGATTGATATTTTGGAATGTGTATATGAACAGTGTACCCTAACATTGTTGCTATATCTACAATGAGAAGAAGTTGGGACTAAAGGGCTCCAAATATACGTTCCAGTCTAAATTATTATACAGTTCTCTATATCAAACTTGGTTTTCTACTGTGTGATGTCTTTCACAGTTGATGTGCAATCAGTGTGTTTGGGAATTGAATCTTACAGGCACCTAATCTGCAAATAGAAAATGCGCATAAACAGAAATACAGGTTAGGGTAAAATAAGCTAGAAAATACGTTTTTCAGCTAAACATAAATGTTTATGAGAAAAGTATGTCAGATACTCATATATCTCATTTTAGTTTCTCCTGTGTCAGAGATTATGAGGAGCAGGTCTGGAAGCACAAATCTTCCCACAGCACTGCTCAGTTGCTAAACGAGTCAGTAGTTTTCTTGCCACCATGATCCTGCTTACCTGCAGATATACACATTAATTATCTGATACGATTTTCTTTTTGTTTCCTTTTAGCTGTCTTGACACTGTATTTCTTAAGCTTTTTCCACTGGGATGAGAATCTCTCCACTGCTGTGTACCATGCCTTTTCCGCATTGTGTTATTTCACACCTGTCATCGGAGCCATCATGGCAGACTCGTGGCTGGGGAAATACAAGTAAGTGAAGGCATGTCTCTAATTCAGTCAGCATGCATCGACACCATGCAGCAGTGCAAGGACAGTGCTGTGTGTACTCCCAGTTTTGAGCTAGCTCAGAGTGCAGCAGAGACACACTTGTGAAGGTCAGCTCCTCTGTTAACAGCTGATCTGTTTGCTCGTGCTGTGCTTGTCTAACACCCAAGGGCCAATAGGCAACAAAGCTGGGACAAATTAAATGTTATAATAACCCCTTTCCTCCACTGTCCTTCCCTACCTGACTTCAGGAAGCTGAGATGTAGGGCAATTAATCCTCAGTTTGCTGACGTCTGCTTCTGAGAAGATTCAAAGATAGTGAGGAAGCAATGTCATCATGTAGATCTCACAGATCCAGATGAAATGTCACTAACTATAATGTATTTACTTACACTTCTCACAGTGTATGTAATGTGTCAACACACCCACTTTTATGCCCAAGAAACCTGTGTTCTCTCAAATCATCTCCATCAGCACATAACCAGGTAAACTCTTCCTGAGTAAGAGTCCTTAGACAGTCTTCCCTTCTGATGATAAGTTGTGGAGCTAACATCTGCCCCAGGGTGGAGATAAGCAGCTGGATATAGGACTTTCTTTGCTTGGTACTGTTTTTTCATTGTCTGAGAAGTCTTGGCTGTCAGGGTGATGAAGTGCAGCTGAACTCTTCTCTCTAAGCCTATCTGGCAGAAGAGTCTCAATAGGAAATAAACAGCTGCCATATTCCTATCCAGAAGAAAGTTCTGAAGGAGTTATGTGTCCTTTTGTCTCTGTGCTCAGTTTTAGTCATTTTCTTGTCCCTCTTTATTAAATTCATTATTTAAGGTCACCTAGCAATGTTCATTGGTATTTGAGGATGTCTATCTTGCAGCATGATGTTGTGAGAAGGTAAATCCTTATACAGATGCTCATGTGTTAGGCAAGAGACTTTCCTTAGAGTAATCCCTATAATTTAATGGGAAGTGACTTTTGCTGTAGTGGCTGGACCTTGGCCAATATAACAGATTAGAGGGGCTTTTAGGAATGATCTGATGTGGCTCTAAATTAGCTGTTACAACCAGGGTTTGAATGCATCAGGGACCTCTTCCATGCTAAAAGCTCACAGGACTTCTTCTAGTATTTCTGTTCATACAAGTCCTTTGGTTCCCTCTGTTCATGTCTTCAGCACATGAATACATAGACTTCTCTTAATCTAGAAGGTGGTGAAGGAATAGAATACACTCAAGATCATCCTGCTCATATTTCTTCTTCTCCCTCACCAACGCATGGGAGGCAGATAGATGAGCTCAGTCTTTCAGAGATACTTGGGACCAAAAACAGACTTACAATGAAGAAACCACACTCCTAATTCAGATTTGTTGGTTAGGTGGGTTGAATGTGAGCAACAGTCTCTAGACATCCCTTCCAGTCAAGGGATTTGCTTATGCACATCCTCCAAAATGCCAGCCATTAGTAATCTGGAAACTGAGCTGGACCTGAACAGTGCTCTTCTCTTTGCAGTCTTCCATGCGTGACAAGACCGGAACACTTCTCATTTATTCTGCTCAGTGATGTCTACAAATAAAGCAGGGCTATCCCTCCTTAATCTGATCCCATTTGCATATCTATTCCTTCTGGTGCACTCAGAGTTGACACAAAGGAATTATAGCTGCCTGCTGTACCACTGTTAGAACAAACCAGTTCCTTGTGTGTCTTCCAGGTAGAGCTGCCATATCAGGGGGCATGGGCACACTCTGTTTTCAGATTGTACATCACCCAGCACCTTCAGTCACTGCTGTTTGCTTTCCTCACAGGACGATCATCTACCTATCCATTGTGTATGTTGTTGGCCATCTGATAAAGTCAGTCGGTGCCATTCCATCCCTGGGCAACCAGGCAGTTCATGTGTAAGTAGCCCTTGAAGCCACAGTGCTGTAGCAGGTTGTGATGGCAGTTAGTTTACCCAAGTCTGTAATTTGTTTCATCTCCATCAGGCCAGCATTTTGGGGGGGTATGGATTACTTTCATCAGGGAAGGATTAGGAATGTCTGAGTAAGAGCAGAAGGGTGGATCTAGTGTGTGAACATGCCAGATGGAATTGGAAATCACCACTCAGACTCTAACCCCTTTGACGCAGGCACTAGGGATCACCCCTCTCTGCTGTACTGTGCTACTGGTTTGGTCTCCTCCGTCCAACTGCCTGCACCAGGCTCCTTCCTCCCTTATTTCATCAGCACAGCTGCCAGCCTCAGCGAGGTTCCCCCCATGTGCATGGGAACACAAAACTGAAATATATTTTCTGATGATAGGGGAAGGGTCTGTCTGTTCCACGGGATACCACCCTCTAGATTCTGAATTGATAGGCTTGTCAGAGTAGTGTCTCTGAAATCACCAAGCTGGTTTTGTCTTTGTGGTCATGGCTCAAAAAATATGCACATGCAGGCGGGAGCACATGTTGTTTACAGAACAGTTTTCTTTTGTCCCAGACCTGGCCAGTCCTGATACTCTTGTTCCCTAGGGACATAATCTGTCAGGCCAACAATGGTATTTTGAAAACCACTGGGAAGTAGAAAGCACACAAGAATGAGCCTAATTTAAACAGTTTGTCTGCTCTCACCCAGGCTACAGGGCTGCAAAAAGTACTCCCATTTTTCTTTTTTTTTCTTTTACTCAATTGATCTCTGACAGCTTTTGTTGTCATATGAATAAAAATAATTCCACAGATCTTTGATCTCCTATATGTCCATTGGACCTCAGAACAACAAGAAACTGACAAAACCAGTTTGGTTAATTGACAAAACCAGAATGCAAAAATTAGGATAATTAATTTGGTTTTCAAATTATTTGGATATTTAATTTGTTTGTTTATCTGGCTCATCATCACTACTCATTTGCAAAAGACAACATTTTCAGAGGAATCGTGGTTGGGTGACACTAAAATGCTCTCATAAGTTCTGGAAAGGTTTTGCAATGGTGATATTTTTGTTCTTGCATGAAGGGTCCTGTCTATGGTTGGTCTGTTTTTGATCGCCCTTGGAACAGGAGGTATCAAGCCCTGTGTCTCTGCATTTGGTGGGGACCAGTTTGAAGAGGAACATGTAAGACTTCTTTTCTTTCTTAAAATCTGCAGTGTCTGCTTACTTTGAGAGGATGTTTATGTGGTCAAAATCCTGTTATGCTAGAATAAGGGACAGTTGCTGGAAAAGACATAGTAAGACATGAGGTAGGATAGTTTGATTCTTGAGAGAATCTAGATGCTTCAGGAAGGCAAAATGACAGCAGAACAGGATTGATACTGGAAAGGATAGGTCATAATTGCATAAAATCATCTAAATGTTAATTGGACATCAGAGTAGTTGAAAAATCCTGTCTTCATATCATGGAACTGTATATATCATGGATCATCTTAACAGGGATGATTATAATGCACTGCAGTGGAATATGGCAAATGAAAGACAAGACTATCACCAGCCTATGCTTCTGTGGGATTTTTTCCTCAAATCAGTCTCAGATGTTGTTCAGAAGGAACTGTAGGAAATTCTAGTCTTTTGCATGTAGTGCCAGAGTATTTTTTGGACATTCCAGAATGGAAGGTTCTGAAGGGTTGAGAAAATGTTTCTGTTTAGCTGTGTTTGTGCTGTGTATTCTTTGAATTGTAGTCCAGGTGCTTTGTGTCCTCTGTCATGAGTGCTTAGCCCCTCATCTGCACTAATCTCAAACTCCCATTATTCAGCACAGGGGCTCAACCAGGGATAAGGTAGTGCTTAAGGAAGCAAAGCAGGTCAGGAAGTGCTAATCCTCAGGCAAAATGCTACATTTTTCAATTGACTTCAAGTTAAATAGATTTATGTTGACCTAAATAAATATGTTATTTAATATATTATGTTGACCACACAAATAAAAATTTCTATTTTCTTAATGACAAATATTCAAATCAGCAAGTTATGTGCATGGCATAAGTCCTCAAATATGTAGAAGCCACTGCTACAAAAAAGAAAATAAGTGTTGGGATCTGTGGTGAGTAGGCTTAAACTCAAGGATTATTTAGGACTGACAATGTGAAATTTTTTTTCCAGAAATAGATCTAGAGAAATACTGAAAAATACTAGGGCCATTGGGAGATGGAAATTCCCATCAATAGGGGCATTAAAGAAGGACATTAGACTAATAGTGTGTCAGGAAAAGCACTGGTAAAGTTGGATAAGAGTTGTCCCCTTGGACAAGGATCCAAGTAGGACAGTTTTCTTGTCTTTTGCAGTGCCCCAGTATGAAGTCAACATGCAATGAAATAATATAGACTAAGTTTAAAATTTTGGGAAGAGTTGTGCTTTCTGCACATGAACTGAGTGATGCTGAAGTGATGAAGCTTATGATTACTAAGAAGTAACAAAACATGGGATGTTCCGTGGTCACTTGTCCAAAGCAGAACCTCCTGCAGGCATGTCTACATGCTGTCAGTTGCACCTGCTGCTTTAGGGGATGCTGCAGAAGGGGGATCAGCAATGCTCTGGTGGTCACCAGCCTCCCCAGTTGGCACAATGCTGACCAAAAGCAGGCTGGCAGCACAGCACGTGTGCTCTGGAATACCAGCCTGCATCCCAGTGCATGGGCATCCTGGCTTGCTGCATCAGTAGTTGTCCCAAAAGAATTCTAAAAGGTCCAACAGCAGCATTTACATAAGTTCTACTTCTATGAATATTAATGATTAATGTTTATTGAGCATCTTTCAATTACCACCTAATTACAGTATGATAATACATAACACTTATCTTCAGAGTGTTTTATAGACTTCAGCTAATGAATCTCAGCACTCCTCTCAGGCACATACGTATTATTATTCCAAATTTACAACTACAGCTGTGTTACAGAGAAAACACCTGAACTGCCTGTGGTTGTGTGGCTGTACTCATTCTTCAGCATTCAGACTACATCTCTCCAACAAATTTATCAAATACAAAGGCTCAAACATTCACCTGTGTGCTACCTTCAAGAAAAACTAATTTTGAGAAAGAAAACTGTAAAAAGCATTCTGATAGAACAATGTGTTCTGCTCTATTCGTTTTTTTTCAAAGGTTCTTTTCAAAATAGAAAGTTTTCTATTTTACCATTTTGAAATGATTTGGCCTTTGAGAAGAAACAAATGTTTTATCCTATGTAATAGGAAGCTTAAGTCATCAGAATTGGAATGAGAAGTTTTGATTTTGTAAGGAATGAAAGGTTTGAGGCCAATCAGAATATTTCTTTCCACTGGAGTGGTGTTTGAGGGGCCTTATGTTTTATTTTCTTCCACTCCAAGTAGGCTGAAATAAGTTTTGAAAATCCCCTATGAAATGAAGCATTTGATTCCCCTTTAATTTTCAGGATACCAATAAATTTCATCTGAGTCCTTAAGTGCACAGGCTTAGTTGTTTCATCTGAAAACTTGGGATGAGGTTGTTCTGTGTATAAATAACTAAACTGCCCCTTCTATTCCTAGAGACAAGTTTATGTTTTGAGGTAAGTGCACAACATCAATCTGATCCTCTTTTAAGTACTTCAGGAGCTAATAGTCTTGGATCTACCACTTTGAGAATGGTACTACTACAGACAGTGATGGGGACTGATTTGGCAGGAGGTCAGATAGGGAAAACAGATTTATCTGCAGGAGATTTCCAAATGCCTTTGTCTATGGGATTAGAAATCCGAGTTAAAAATGCCTGAACAAAATTATATTTATAATATGTTATATGAATGTGAAGCTGCTGTGCATATTAATTAGGGACCAAAGCTGCTTTCAAAGAGTGCAGTATGGTGTTCAAGGTGCTAAATAGCTTTCCTTTGTTTCTTTATTTTCTGGTTGCCAAGGAGATCAGGATTATCATGTACAATACTTTTTCTCAAATTAGCTAATCCAAATCATGTTGTTAATGTATGTCTGCTCTAAAGATTAAGACAATAGGGAGGAAATTCTTTATTCCAACCAGCATAATTTGCAAGCTGCTGGCTCATTATTTTTGTAGTTATTTCAGCTTTTCTCTGACTGTTTTTCTTCCCATCACTAAAATCTGAGAATGTTTGAAATAAGATGCTCCAAATTCTTTATGCATCACTATCCTCTTCTCTCACCACCACATTCTTTTTGTTAATTGTTGCTCTAGACTTTATCATGTCAAGAGCTGCATGCTTGAGTTTATCACAGCTCTCAGAAATTCTGATTTGCTCAGATATGAAGGGTAAGAGAAATGCCATGACAATTCAGCTAGAAGAGGGCAGGACTGTGTGGGCTCTATTGCACCACCCTCAAGAAGTCATGGGAGGGCTGTCCAGGAATGGGGAAGATTGCTGAGGCTGCTCATATTTCTAGTTTTTTTCTAGGATGAGAAATAACTAGTCATTCTAAGGTAGACGAATTTGACAACTAGTCAAATTTGTCAATTTTTGGACAACTAGTCAAATTCTAAGTTAGACTGAAAATACAGTTTTACTAGTTTAGCAGTAGAAAGTTCTGGGTTATCAAAACCACCAGCAAGGAATGGAATATAACAGATAGTAAGACCCACTGCTGTTTTCTATTAACCATGAGAACATGCCATCGAGATGATTTTTATAAGGCTTTCAAATCCTTTAGTCCAGGATAAATAATTTGTGAGGAATGTATGGGTCAGCCTTGAACACTCTAGGAAATAAAATCGTGTAAAAGCCAAAAGCTTAAGTTGATGGGGTCTTCTTAACTCTGCTGGGTCAAGGCAGAAAGCCCTTAATCCAAGTAAGCAGACCCCCAGACTCCTCTGTGGGAGGTGATGGGGCTCTCACCCTGACCTTCTCACTACCCACTTTACAAGGGGACATGAAGAGCAGCCCTCCCATACTCTCCCACTTCGCCCTCTTCCCTGCAGTAATCCCCTGGGATAAGAGGCTTTTGCCATGCGAAGTAGCAATATTTCCTGTTGGCTGCACCATCAGTTACAGGAAGTTTTGTTACATTTTTGCAGCTCAGGATTCATTACTTTACAGCTGTCCTCTTTTAGCTGCCTGCAATTCTTCACATTTTCTCCAGTTTTCTAGCCTTGTGAATATTGTTGTCTCAGGGAGCAGACAGAAGCAGGACACATTAGAAGGAAAGGAGACAGAACAGTCCCTGAGGAGTTTTCTAGCACTCAGCTAAGTTAAAGCTTTGCATTCAAATGATGCTCAGGTCATAGAGATGAGGCTCAAGGTGCCCTAAGAAGCTCTCTGCCAGGCACCATGCCACGTCTGACACAATTTTCCCCACTACCTTTATCAACTCAGGTGTCCCAGAGCTGCTGATACACATGAGCACATGGTGGGTCAGGTAGCCTGCTTTTGTTTCCCCTCTCTGCTGGCCCGCCCAGGCACAGGGAGGAGGTTAGTGCTGTATACAGCACACGTGTGACTGTGCGTGTGTCCCTCCCACAAGCAAGGAGAAACTGCACGCACGCATTATTCCTGCACAGAGGACCAAACTCTGCATCAAATTCTTGATTCCTTCCAAATTATGAATTATGTGGGAAGAAGGAAGATCAGCAAGAATCCTTTTACTATAAACTACAATATGTTACAGCTTAGGTTAAATTCAGAACTCTTTCTCTTAGAGTTCATCCCTCCAACATGCTCTTGAATTTGCTCCCCTAGACTTAATTTCCCTTATTAGTTTGAGGTTGATTGGCCTCACCTTGGTGGTCTCCTCTTTGATGGATACTTCTCAATTGCTGGCACTCTTTCATCTATGCTGTGATTACCAGTTCCTTAAAATATACAGGTTTATTTTTCTATTTCTACACAGGAGAGGAGGGGAGAAATAAAAAAGCTCAGACGTGGAAAGAAATTATGAGCTTGTCAAACCATGCCAAATTGGATTGAATTAGGTGACAAAGGATCTGAATCATGCTACTTGTTCTGAATAAGTAAATGCTTTCCCCTCCTTCCAATCTCACAACACTCTCAAAGCAGTGGCTTCTCCTCTGAAATGCCAAAAAGCCCCAAAGCACTTCTCGAGTAAAGTGAGCAGATTTGTGTGAGCATTTACCATCACCTGAACACAAGCTTGTTTGCTTAACATTTTATGCACTTTGTGTCAATATTTATCCAGCTTTCCTAAGGAGAGAATTGATAGTGTTCAATTTGCAAGCCCAATTCTGTGCGTTAGCCATGACATTGACATTGTCTTCTCTTGTTTTAGACCTCGGAGAGAAGCAAGTTTTTTTCCATCTTCTATTTATCCATTAATGCTGGAAGTTTGATCTCCACGTTTGTAACTCCTGTATTAAGAGGTCAGTGTGGCTTTAGAATAAAACAATAAACTAGCTGCCCTCTAACTACTTTGCTGTGCATAGTTTGACTCTTATGACAACAGAATGGCAGAAATTATATTATCTGTGGAGTTGTCAGTGTATTGCATTTACACCTTGTTAATCCTCCTGTAGCAGCATAACAGATTTATAATACAGGCAGTCAACTCACTGAAATTATATTCCTGGTAGTATATCAAAGCCAGCTTGAACTGCAGAATTAAAACATGAAAGATGGAAGGACCTATATGGTCATCTAAGCCCCACTGCCAGTGAAGAACTTGCCTTCAGGTAAATGATGGATGGGAAATGAGCTCTACTGTCCTGTGCAGTATCAGGGCTGAAAAACTTAGCAGGGCTGGTTTTAAAGACCTACCTTCTCCCTCCCACGGAGTGCTGCTGACTTCTGGAGGGCTCTGTCCTGGCACTCAGGCTTGTCTGCGTGGGTCTGCTTGCAAGATTGCTGCCCTGAGCAACTAGCCTTGAAGACAAAGCACAGGCCTATGCCCTATTTAAGACCTACTTTATATTCCAGCCTGCTTGCAAAACTCTTTTTAGTCCCTGAGCCTTGCTGCACTTCATTCATTGTATTGTAGTGCTTCAAAGCCAAAGGGATTGGCACGCTCTAAATATGGGCACAGAGGCAGCGTAGCAGGCCATAGGTGATGGGGACAGGGACGAGGTAGTCTTCACATTTAGTTGTCATTTTTTTCATTCCATTGAATGGCTTCCAGAAAGCTCTGTTTGTTCGCAGTGTCATTTTTACAGGCTCTTGTCTCATGTTTACACCATGCACAGGGATAAAGACAAATGCTGTATCTCTTACTTGTTCATTCACTGGTGTCTCTGGGTAAGCATTCAGTTGGGAAGGGCTTTTGCTTAAAGTAGTCAATGGGCAGATGAAAATCCAGTCCCTTGAAACACCGAAATATGTGCCAATATAAACTAGTTGCAACCTGGAACTGAAGTGGAGAGGATGGGGAAAGAGTAATATTTTTGCTAAGTGTGAAATCTTGGAAGAGCAGAAAATGCAGGCTGTAGACAGTTGGTACAAATATGAAATATATACTTTTAGGTAGAGAAGTCCAACTCATTTAGCATGTTAGAAGTTCAGTGTGCCCAGAGAGCTCATGTTCTCATCTTTGTTGGATTTTAGCCAATTTGCTGAAAATAAATAAATAAATGCTATGCTATGCTATGCATGCACACGGCTGTGCAGCTGTGACTTTCCAGCTACAGCAAACAGGAGCAGCTGAGGGCTTCACGGATTGTTCTCCTTTTAACTCTCTTAACTTTCTTTAACCACTTTGTCATTATCCATGTAAGAATGCAGTAATGTCTAGCCCCTGGCAATTAAACACAGTGCCCACTGCTGGTTTGCTGTTTGCAGCTGGAGCTCGGTGCAAGAACTGACCTGGTCCAAGAGCCACGGGGTTTCAGTGACCCAGAGCTCAGATTGATGCAACCCATGCTGTAGCACACCTGCTTTCCTAATGGGTTGCTGCAAGATCTGACATTTGGAGCAGGCTGCCCCTAGTGAGATTGATGGTGGTGAGAAAGGGAACTGGAGTTCTAAGGCTTGTTCTGGGCTCCCACTTACACAGTGCAGGCATTGGCTTCCACTTTGTCCACTGTTGGTCACTATGAAATCAGATTCAGGTTTTTCACTCAAGACTAATGCAGCACAATACTGGTTATTTAGATCTAGTCAAATACAGAATGGCTTCAGGTTATTTTAAATGTACATTTTTTTCCCCAATTACACTTCCTACTACTTCTTTACACCTATTTGTCTGCCCCCTCCCTTCTACCATTTGCATCAATATCCCATTATCATCTGCTTTTGCTGGCAGACACTAACCCTTCTTCCAAATTGTCTTCATCAAGGGAGGACAACTGTTTCAAGGAGATTCAATTCACAGTGTCAAACACCAGCAAAGAAGATCTAAAACCAGGGGGAGTGACTTATTTAGGGAACCAAATCAAAAGCCCCAGTAACATAAGTCTAGAAGTAACAAGCTACTTTATTTCTGACTTCTTTCTCAGGGGATGTGAAATGTTTTGGAGAGGATTGTTATGCACTGGCTTTTGGCGTCCCAGCAGCACTGATGGTGTTGGCACTTGGTGAGTGGAAACAGTGATGCCTGTAATAGGAGTTACGACTTTCGAATCCATGGGCAGGCAAGAAAATGCACAAATTCACTAATTCTGGATGGATACTGTGATGGGAAATTAAAGGGTTTGAGATCACCTAACAATTCTCCAGTTCAGAACAGAAATAAATATCAGTAGTTCATTGATGGTGGGCAGACCATGGTTTTACTGCAATCTTTTACCGTGATACTGTTAAGGGGGTGGCCTGATGGATGTTTCACAGTATAATTGGTTTGCTCCAATGCAAAGGGAGGCACCAAAATGCATGGCCTTTGAACTGAAATCTGAGCAGTCCTCAGAGACCCCCAGCTTATAGAAGAGAAGCTGAACACACCATTTCTAACCTTTCCATGGGCTTCTTGCAGCTCAGGGCCATCTTTAATGGCTCAGACTTCTGCTGCCGAATCTGTGTGCTGCAGAAGGAGCTAAATGAGATGTTAGTTTGTTCTGAGCTGTCTTACTTTGCTTGGCTGAAGTAAGTTCCACAATTACAGTGACAACTTATTATTATGTTGCAACAAAAAAACCTTTATTATCCAAGTGTCAGGAGACAGCCACAATCCCTGTGCTTCTTAACACTTGCATCTTAGCCCCATTAATGTACTTGTCAAGATTTCTTCTTCAACCTTTATAAAACATCCAGCAATCTCCCATTTTGACTCTTACTCCTTGGTAGCCAGTACAGAGCTTTAGTTTCACAGCTGCAAGCTGCTGAGAAGAGCAGTCCCCTTATTACACTGCATGTGTGAGCTTTTGACACAGCATGGGGTGACTTCTCATTCAGCTTGTTACCTTCACTGAGAGACCAAATAGTGTGATTTCACTGCAGCGTCTGGGATTTGAAAAGTTTGTCCCCCAAAGGATGTGAATGTTGCTGTCTCCACTCAAATTTCCATCAGGGAGAAGAATCAGGAAACTGAAAAAATGTCATCAGGCCACAGCTAACGTTGCAGCAATTGTTTTCAAAAAAGTGCATGGTCACGGGCTTGAGAAGGTTCTCTTTTCCCCTATGGCCTGTTCCTATCAGTTTAGGGCCACACTGTGTGCACCATGCTGTGATGAATGTTTCTAGCAGAGCAGTAGTTGCCCAGGGGAAAGTGAACGTGTAAATACTGCACTTTCAGTGAGGGCATCAGTGGAAATGTGTTTTTAGCTTGTGTCTTGCTGCCAGATTCCACATCCTGCCTGGCAATACAGCTCTCTGTTCTTTTGTAACATGCTAAAATGCTCTGGGAAGTGATATATTTGACTGAGTAGCATGCAGAACTGGAGAAAATACCCTTTTGGCCCTGACTGGCCTCTCCTGTGTTGATGGAAAGCAAGATAGATTTAGAGGCAGATTTAGAGTGAGATTTTCTGGGCTGCTACAGTTCCTGAAGGATGGGATAGATAGATACCATTTAATTCCAAATGCTAAACCTAATGCAGGAACATCAGCTCCCAAAGGAGTCAGTGGCATCGCCAGAAGGTATTTCAGCAAACCTAATGGATCATGTTTTTAAAAGCACCAACATCTTCACAGGGAGAAACTAAAAATTAGGCAGTGCAGCTACCCACTCTGGGTGACTTTGCACAAAGGCAAAGTACTTCTCACCTAAACTGACTTCAGAGGTCTCTCAAGTTCTGCAAGTCAAACCTGGACGCTGAAGGTCTTCATAGTCAGATTAGAGCAAAGGTGAGTTCCCTGCAGTGTGTCAGGCCTCCTGTGTTAGGACAGAAGTACTTGCTATTCTCCACTGCCTGTGGACTGACCCAGACAACTGGGTTAGTTTTAGAAGTCCAGGTTAGTTTATTATATGGATTTCATGCTCAGTTTTAAGGTACTTCTACCTACTAATCTCTTTGGAATTCTGGTGTGCTCGAAGACTCTCATAGAGCAGGGTAAATGACACACAGATAACTCCATCTCTGACAGGATTTTGAAGTCCCATTCTGATATTCTTTGTGCTTTGAGGGAGAAAACCAAGATAAAACAGTATCTTAAATTGTATATCCCTTTGTGGAAATCTTAAATGGAGGTAATTTCTGTTAACATCTCTATGTGAGGCAGGGATCTTTGGGCAGATTCCATTGAAATGTGTGTGAGATGCAAGTGCACAGAGTCTGTGTTGTATCTGGATTAATCCTCACAGGTTTCCAATGTGTAAGAGTTGATTTCCAACATCAGGTGCAGCAATTCAATGTGGATTGTATTTTAAGTTTAGTCCACGAAAAGCATAGACAAAGTGAATTTTCAAAGTTTTGGCTCCCAGCATGAATCAGATATGGAGATGCTTGTTGTGCCAGAGCAGATATTAAGACAATGGTGACTTTCTAAGGATCACATTGCCTCTTGTGGATTTGCATTTTCTTCCATCCGTAGGCATTAAAGGACTCCTGTATATTTATTTAATTAGAAATGCAATCCTGTATGCCCCGAGGGCAGAGCGTTTCTGTTGAATACAGGAGTGGGGGATCCTTCCTAGAAGACAGTGTGTGATTGAACTTCAGCCATGTGAATCCCTGTTTGGATTATAATATTTTTTCAGTTGTGTTCATTGCTGGAAGTGGACTATACAGAAAAACACCACCACAAGGAAACGTCTTGCTGGAAGTGTGCAAATGCATCGGTGTAAGTGTGTGTAATTTTCTTTTTCATGCGTGACTCTGAGGTTGCAGGACAAAAAAGATGCAAAGGGAAAGGGGAGGTGACTTTTGGAGTTCTTCTCTATGCTGCTTCAGGATATCTTGCTGATGAGCTGTAAGGAATAAGAAACACATTTAGATCCTAGTTTATGCTCTCAGCATTTCAACTGTTTTCCCTTAGCTCCATGAACTGTTCAGTTGATGTCAGTAGAATCACGAGTGTCAGATGCTGGTGAAATCTGAACTGAAAGGAAAATTCAGAAACTCAGAGAGTATCAGATATATGACTCCATTTTTTTTAGTTGAATAATTTTTCTGAACTTTATCAGTTCAGCAGACAGTAATAGAACACATTCATATTATGGACATTCAGCATGTTCATGTAAATGCAAGAGACACTTGCTGAAGTTGCATTAGAGCCTTATAAATTGTTTTTCATGGTGTGTGAGCTGAATACAGTATGTGAAAAAATACTCTCTTATTATTAGGTGGATAATGATGTTTCTATTTCAGGAAGCTGTTGCTAACAGCAGATGTTTTCTTTTTATCTAGGTCAATCCTAGTGCCAAATTTACCTTGGGGAAACAGGCGGGATCTTAAAGAGAGGATTTCTAAGTGAGGTCTGCCACTTTTTTTGCCAGTGTGGCTCAGTGTGTTCAGTGACTGGAGCACATAGCATAAACAGGCCAGGAGCTGGACTTCAATGACCCTTGTGGGTCCCTTCCAACTCAGGATATTCTAAGATTCAATTATTCTGTGATTCATTCCCCCATTATACCTTTAATCAACCAGTGTAGTAGAAACTTCCCTGCAGACAATTCATCATAAAGCATCCAATCCGAGATTTTAGTGGTATCCAGCAACCCACCCCCCTCAATGTTCTGGCACTGCTTACATTTGGAGATGGGGAAAATAGCCTTGAGTTGGGAGTGTGACAAGGGCAGGTATGGCATGAGTGAGTTACTCACCTGTTTTTCTCCCTAGTTTGCTATTAAAAACCGGCTGAAAAACCGCTCCCGTGAGATTCCAAAGAGAGATCACTGGCTGGACTGGGCATCAGAAAAATACTCGGTAAGTGATGCTCTACCCATCAGGTTTGGAGTGGGAAGGGAGAGATGGGCAGACAAACAGGGAAGACAGTAGGACTGGCTTGGCCACACTGTTCCTCACATGCATTTTCCTGTCCCTTCCACATCTGTACTCTCCTGACCCTTAATGGACGGTTTGGGTGCTGCACTGAAATGTAGAAATGCAAACTGTCACAAGCAAGTGCAGTGAAGAACTTCCATGCAGAAAGAAATAGGAGTTATGCTTTGTGGCTTGAATCACCTGTTGGCTTTACACCCCTACCTTACCTTTTTCCTGTTCCCTTTCAGAAACAATTGATTGGGGAGGTTAAAATGGTGACTCGTGTTCTCTTCCTCTTCATACCACTGCCAATGTTCTGGGCCCTGTTTGATCAGCAGGTACAGTAAAGTGCGTACAGCTCTGCCTCAGTTGGCACCTCAGTCCTTTTGGGGTAATGCCAAAGCACCCTGGGGACACAGCGGGACACACTCCTACCAAATGTCCTGGGCCTTCCACCATCACTGCTGGTCGGCCCTTCAGAGTCCTGCCAGGTGTCTGGCACAGGAGAATGAGAGGGGAGAATGTGCCCTGCCTAATGACAGCTGTTACAGGGAAGGGAAAGAATAGATGGGAAATAAGACCTCCAGCACTGTCCTCTTCTCTGTCCCCATGTTTTCTAGCCCCATAGAACATCTTGAAGGCTTCACAACTGTCTGTTTCCTCCTTAGGGATCCAGGTGGACTTTGCAAGCCACAAAAATGAATGCTGATTTTGTAAGTACTTAATGTCACCAGGGCTGGTAAGACTAGTAGTAACATCCCTGCTCTTGCTTATTAACCGGAGTCTTGCAGTACTAAGAGCGTCTGCTTGGTGAATCTGGGTGAGTTTCACTTTTGGTGATTAGAAGCCAGAGGCTCTGTTCATGCAGCCATGTTCAGTTCATCACAGCTCATCTCAGCTAGAAGTGAGGGCTGGGGAGCCATCAGCAGCCTGCAAGGTCAGGCTCTGGCTCTGTGACCTAGAGCAGGTAGGATTTTCAATCTGATGCCCTCATGGAAGGCAGACAAATCACTCAGCCCTTTTAAGGTGTGACAAGAGCTGTTGTAGTACATTTCTGCACTGGATCACTTGGTGATACATTAATGAAGCCTCTTAAAACCAGCAGGAATCTTGTGCAAAGGATAAAGATGTGATAGGGATTAATTAGCTAGTTTCCATAAAGTTCTTCAAAGGTGTGAATGGCAAATGGTGCAGGCTGCAGTAGCAGATAAATGTAGATCAGCTATCTGCCTGAAGATGTCCTCACACAAGGCTGTTTTTCAGACATATATGTTTTAATAGGCCATCTAGATCTTGCCTACAGATGCTCACATCAAAATCTAGGATTGTAAGTGTCCATTTTCCAGTTTAAAATTGACCTAAAGCAACAAATTTGAGACCTTCTATGTCACTCCTGTTAAAAACTGGGCTCTCAATATGTGATACCCATTAGGCTTAATTATTTCAAATGAGGCATGAAAAAGATTGCAGCTTGGGTAATATTGATCCATCTCAGAAAGACAGAACAAAGTCCATGCAGTCTATGTGAGGTATACCTAAAATATTTGTTTTCTGGTGTTTTGCTCACATGCACTTAGTGATCCATTAGCAGGAGAGCTAAGCATCACCAGGTGTCACTACTGGACTCTCCCAGGTGAGGAAAGATAGATTCAAGGCTTTTTTTGTCACACCAACTTGGATAGCTCCTTGGCTTTTGTTTCGGTCCCCTCATGAGCTGCTCCACTTCAAGAAAGTGAAAATTAACTGCAACATCAGAGTGATCCCACCCTTAGGCTTGTTGGAGTTCATGTTTGTAGTACTCTATGACTTTCTGTTCAGCACACAGGGGCTCAGCTAGGAAGTCTGGAGTCAAACAGGGAATGGTTTAGTGTCAAGTGAAGTATTTGCAGGCTCATTTCCTAATGGCACATTTCTACAGTGTGCACAAAGTAGCAGGAGGGAGTATTTGCCTGGTATTTTTCCACTCTCCCAGGAGGCAGCTGTAGGCAGAGACAGGCAGCCAGTCTAAACTCAGCTCAGGACATGACTGGCAGACAGGAGACAAACCCCCACAGCATTTTCTTGGGAATCCTTTATTTCCTTCCTAATTTCTTTCCTCCCGCATCCTTCCCCCCCAACCCCCTCCACCAACGCCTCC
>WAAG01019559.1:0-10612 GCA_013390105.1 Tichodroma muraria | reverse complement strand
TATTTATATTAGAAAATTGAATGTATTTGTATATCTAGTAAATACGCATAAAATATGCGTTTTGTTTTGATGGGATAATCTTGCTCAAAAAAAGGGCCTTCCAACCAAGACAGAGGATATAAAAGATACATTAGTCTACGAAAGATATTAGGAAAAATGACCCATGGGTGATTGAGTGATTGATTCATTTTGGGGGTTAGCTTTATTAATTTTGTCTGGATCAAATATTGTCTCTGTGCTGTGACAGGCAAACTCTAAAGGATGTTAGTTACGGAGTGACAAAGCCCTGAGCCTAGCAGGTGAGTTGTCCAAACCAGAAAATTAATCAACTGCTCAGACTAGAATCTTCTTAAAATCCTCATGCCATGAACTGAAATGGAAGACTTCAGTAGTGTCAAGATGGTCTTTGAATATCTGAAAAGAGCTTAAATTGGGGGCAAGGTGGTTATAAATACACAGACTAATATGTATATTTTTACTTTTAGTTTTAGATTCTAGCCCAAGAAAAATAGCCCTCCAAGCAACATTTCCAAACTATGTGCATCTCCTACATAAAATTACTTTCAATGCAAAGTGTATTTTATGCAAATAGCATTTCAACCACTTGTGACCATTAATCAAATTGAGCTGTCCATATAAAGGAGTGGCATGCCAAGTAAATATAAAGGACTGCTACCCCAGCAGTTGCCAGTTGCTATGTCTACTGATGCACAGCATGAGCTGTGATGGCTTACAGCTACCCAGGCTTTCATGGCTTTTCACAGTGACCCCGTGCTCAGATGTCCTGGTTGCCTGCTTCCTTTCAGGGTTGTAAAGTCAGATTCACCTCCAAGCTGCTTCATGGGTAGGAGACGTCCTGAGTCTTTCAGGAAAAGAGCAGGCACCATCATAACGGCATTAAAGGAAACAAAAATTGCTTCCTTTGAGCAACAAATTATACCAGCATTAAGCAACATTTACTGCAATGAAAATTACTGAAGCAGCAAGGTATCAGACAAGCTGTGTACATCTGGTCTGTTCATCTGCTTCTTTGGAGAGTGCTTCATCGACAGAGACTAACACAGTGGTTTTTGTCCTATTTTGCTAGAAGGAAAGGAAAGGATGTTGTTTTCTCTCGTAAGGATCAATTTTAGCCTCTTGAAGGAAGAAACTCATGAAGTGTAAACACATCCTTGTTTTTCTGTAAGCACAGGCTAAGCATCTTGATGTTGTAATTGCAGCAGATGTAAGTAAGGTTAGATTGAGAAAATCTAGGTACTGCAAGAATAAGTCTTTAATCATGTAATAGTTGAGAGCTGTTGGGAGGCTTCACGCTGCTAAAAGATGCCATCTTGTAAATGAGATGTAAATTGGAGGTCCTGACTGTTTGTGATCATTAAAGATTGTATGAAGAATAGTGGTGATTTACTCTAATGTCCTGCCAAATTCTGGTGTGAATATTGTTTTTTTCCAAGTGGAGAAATTCCCCTTAGAACTGCAGTCAGATTATTCATCACCCCTGGGCTAATATTTAGTAGTGTTAATTGGTAGCTTTCACTCCTTAAATCAATGTAAGCTATTTTCTGTCAAGTCACACAAAGCTTTCTTTCTACATTCAACCAGTTAAACAGGTAGTTTGATAATTCTTTGGCTGAAGGGGCTTAATACCTCACAGTTTTCCCAGCCAAACAGTGCTGGAGAACACAAATACTCCATAGTTTCCACCACTGTTGGAGGTAATTGACAAGATCTGGATTTGGTCTAGGGCAGATTGGGTAGTACTTGAATGAACCCATGCTTGCAGTCTGGCTGTGGAAGCAGGAATCCACATGTGACATGCTGATGAACAAACACTGTGGCTCGGTGACATCTTGTATGATGTACAAAATGACTATGTGATTATGCCATTGGTAAACCTTCAGGGGTAATAATTGACTGAGAAACATAGGAGGGGGAAATAAAAAACCAACACCCACATAATCTAGTATATTTCAAAGAATCATAGAATCATTAAGATTGGAAAAGACCTTTAACATCATCAAGTCCAAAAGTCTAGGTAGAACCACCACTTTTGGTTGATTAAGTATGGGATTGCATAAAGCTTTTTTGTTTCATATCTTAGATTAAGGAAAAAAAGTATTACAAGTGTAGCAATACAGGACCAGCCTTTTTTTTTTCACCTTTTTTTGGAAAATATTTCTGAAGGAAATGAAAAAGTTCTGTGTCTTTCCAATTGAGGTTTCTTTTGTTTTTCATCTCTTAATATTTTTCTTCTGTCCAAGACTGGTTAATGGCTCAAACTGAAATGTCATCCTGTCACTCTCAATGTCACATTTCAGGTCAGGGCTTGACTGTCTCTGACTATCTCTGAATTTTCTAATATTACCTCCAGACTAATTCCAGACCCTGACATGGGTTTGAAGATAGTCCCTTGCTTAAATACTTATGTAAAGATCAGATATTTATGAGTTTTAAGGTTCAGATGTAATCCACATTCAACTTAATCTAATTAAACCCCATGAAATAACTAGGGGTAGACAAAACCCCATATGTCCACCATGGGCTGAGGTTTGCTGACATCCAGTAGAAATTGGAAAGAAGGAGATGATATGCAAAAATTGCACAAGACTCTTAAGATATGTGTATTCAAGATCAGGTATGATCTTTGACCAAGATCTTATTCAGCTTTCATTTACACAAGCTGTTTATTTTAATCCAGTTTCAACAATTTCTATATTATTTTTTACATTTTACATAATTGACCTGACTTTAACAATTCCAGGAAAATCCAAGACCAACCTTTCCCTTATAACCCAATCTTTTTGCTACTAGAAAAGTTACATATTTTATCTATTGAGACTTTTTAGTGTGTTGTCAGCAAGACTGAAATACTTGCTGCCACTGTCAGAGATATTTATACCAATACTATGAAATGCCTGACTTTCTTCCTACCTTAATAAGACAAACTCCTGAAATTTCACTCTCTGAGTGTCTGTTTTCCAATCCCCAAGCCACTTTTTGTGGCTCTCCTTCAACTTCTTCATAACACTGGTTCATGATGCTGGCTGGTCCTCAATTTATTGTTCTTGTAATAGTACTAAAATTGCTTTATAGAGGCAAAATTTAAATTCCTAAATTTCCCATTATGATCCTCTTTTCATACATCTAAGGACCAAACTTTTTCCACTCTTCTTTAGTACTGAAATTTAGTATTGAAGTGATAAGTGGTGAGTTCTACAGTTCATAACAGGCTTTCAAACTGAAGTACCCTGTTTCTTCATCTTGTTCAGTGAAATATATGGAGATTTCCTCCTCCAACTTCCCTAGAACCGTGTTTGTTTTATTCACTGTGGAACCCTAGAGTGCAGAGAAAAGTACTACAAATACCAGTGAACAACTCCTGAACAGAAACTTCAGTCTCAGCTTAGTGGGAGGCGGCATTTGAAGAAGGAAATGTTGAAGACTTAACTAGAGAAGAGTCCAACATTAAGCAATCATATCGGGGGGGAACAGGTAGAAGGCAGCCACAGATGCACCCACAGCACTGACTTCACTGTTGCAGCTGGGTCATTTCTTGAACAAACATAAATTTGTAGAAAAGTTATTGCTGTCTATTGAAAAATAAGAACTCAGATCAGAAGTGTGTTGTCAAGGACTGACTAAGATTGTCTGACATGATCAGCTCACAAAACACCGTTCTCCTTCAGTATCATGTGTGTATCTCCATTCCAGGCAGTATTTAGCAGTTCATTGTTCTGCCTCTGCC
Organism: Tichodroma muraria; assembly: GCA_013390105.1. NCBI lineage: Eukaryota > Metazoa > Chordata > Aves > Passeriformes > Sittidae > Tichodroma > Tichodroma muraria. Next base: position 6,867 of record WAAG01019559.1, on the reverse strand, counting down.
AAGAGTTTGTGAGCTGAAACCTGGGAATCAACAAGTATGGAAGGTTTCTGTATGGCATTTTGTTTTGTCTTGTTTTATTTCCTCTGAGAAAAATATTAACATTTTTACTTGCGTCATGTTATCTTAGGGTGCTATGCAAAGGTGGAAAGGAACTGTTTATGAACGAGTGATATGGTTCTTCCCTTGTGTGAGGGAGAGACGCCTTTAACTTGGAAATATGTTGTTGAAGACAAGGGTTTTGTCACTAACTGCAGTGAAAATTGTGATTTAACGCAAGTTTGGTAGCAGGCAATAGTCTCATTTTAGGTTGAAAATATTCTCTTTTGATTTAATGTGTAAATCAGACTTTCCATCTGCTGATTTACATATACGGAGTACTGAACAGGGTGAGTTGGTGCAGCTGATATCTACAGAGAAAAGATGGGGAAGTGCAAATAAGATACAGACTACGAAAAGCATCCTTTGTCAGGTTTTATTTTCTGTGGTTTTTCAGTCAGCAGCTTTATAAATCCCTTTGTGGACATTGAAGTTTTGCATGGGCATCTATAAGAGCATTCAAAGAAATTTCTTACCTCATGTAATATCCATTCCTGCAAAATGAAACTTTCATTGTATGGGCTGTTAGCTTTGGCTGATAATTTAATGTCCTTCACGCTACAACTCAAGAAATGGACCTTGAATGTCTTTGGATGAAGGACAAAAGGCAAAAGAAACCTTTGTCTTTTCGGATAAGTTATTTCTGTAATGCAGCACCTTTTGAATTAAATTTTAATATCTGTCTGTTTGTGTAAAGATTTCTGAAAATGTTTGATGGTCTAGCATGACCTTGTTTATCGAGTCCCATAATTTTTGTTTGTGCATTTACATCATTCCTCTCTCTGTCTCAGACCTGTCTTTCCTTTGCCTTTGGGGGCAAATTTGCTGCCATGATGCATTGCTACAACCAACCGAAGGGTTGATTGCGTTGATTGTTACAAGACTGGATCAAGTAGAAAGTGTATTGTTCTACAGTTATCTTTAACTAAAAGCAAGCAGTGTGTGTTCTGTTCTAGAGGACACAACCTGATGAAAAAAATCAGCAGGCAATCATTATGAAACAGGTAAATAAGGCATTGCTAGAGCTGCAAAGAAAATAGTGGAAATTCTTAGGGATAATACATTGTCATGAGGAAGTGGAAAAGAGGAAAATACAAAGTAGTATTTCTTCCCTAATTTATCTCCAGGATCCAATTAGCTAAATCGAACTGAGAGGGACCAATCTGATTTTTATTTATGCCTCAATATGTGTTGAAAAATTACTCTAGGGGCTCTGCATGTGCTGGTAGCTCTGTTCCCGGGGAGGCTTCGCCTGGCATCTGATCAGGGCAGAGCCCGCTTCCACGATCGGGCTGCAAGCAACCCGCCCCACCTGCCGCTGGGGCACATCCCTGGATGCCCGGGAAAAAACGCCCGGACAACTGGGCCATGGGAGGAGCCTCGGCACATGGACGCAGTGACCCGCACCACGACGGGGGCCTTTTTCCTTTGGTTTTCTTGGAGCGAGCGGGGCTCGCCGGGAGGGTAAGCTTGCCCCCTCCTGCCCCCCTCGCCTTTTTCTCCCTGCGGTCCTGCCTCTTCCCTGGCTGCCTTCCCTGTCGCTCCTGCCCTGCCCTGCTCTGCGCCTCCCCGGGGCAGCTCGGCCCCGCGGCGCCCCAGCGCCCCTCCACCCCGCCTGTGCCGCGGCGCCGAGAGCCGCAGCCGCCCCACGAGCAGCCTGTCCTTCGGGCCCGTAGCCACGGCGGCCTGTGCCTCACCCACGGAAGGGACACGCAGGCGGCCGCTGCTTGGACACGGCGCCCGGCCCGCCCGGGAGCCGCGCGGGCGCACGGCAGCTTCCCGCGAGCGCCGCGAGGCTCCGCCCGCAGAGCTGAGGCCCGCAGAGCGGCCAGGGTGCGGGGCTATCCGTCTGTGCCGGCGTTCGAGTTCTCTCTCTGTCTCTCTTTTCCTCTCTCTGCTCCCTTTTCTGGTCCCCTTCAGCAGGAACGCTTATCTTTGTTTATCAACAAACACCTCTCAGTGTTAATAACAATAATATGCCGAGTTTGCCTTTTATGTTTGTCTGAGAAATCTATCAAAAAGGGTCCTCCTCGACTCCCCTTTTACAGTGGGATGGGACAGGAACTTCATCTTTTTTCTACTTTTCATATAGACACAAATGTTTAAATTTTTGTCAGGAATTAAGAATTCAAGTTAAAGGCAGGAATTATGACCTAGGTAAATAGCAAGAACGATCAACATAGTGTCAATCAAAAAAGCAATTGTAGCAATCCAGAGTGTTTCCCTGATGAGCAAACAGGCGAATGATAAAGTGCAAGTTGGTTAGAGGGTACCAATTAGGGATTCGAAGCCTTGCTGTTGGCCATCACAAGTGACAGTCCTCAGAGGTTTTTCACTGGCCATTTGTGAGGCCATGAGACAGAAAGGCTCAGAGAATTCATGGACAACATCAGATTGGGGGCCATAAGTAATATGTGTGAGAGCAGGGTAAATCTTCAGAGGGATCTTGGCAAGTTTCAGGAACAGGCTGACAGAAACTTTGTGAAGTTGAACAGAAGTGGATGTGAAGTTCTGAAACTGGGATGGAGTTAACCTGGTACAACAGCACAGACTGGGGAACAACTCGAAAAAAAGCAGGTCCATTAAATTGTCCTGGCGATTCTGGGAAGAATTCCTGGGCAAGAAATTAAGTACAAGTCACATTGGACCCTTGCTGCTGAAAGATAGCTCCATACAAAAGTATAGCTGCCTGGTGGCAGGAAATTATTTTTTTACTGTGTTTGATGCTTGTGAGGCTGCATCTGGAGTACTGTCCTTGTGCCTGGGGGAACCAGGTTTGTTCAGTCTGAAAAACAAATAGTAAAGGAAAAGTTTTATCCCTGTCTTCAAATACCTAGTGAAAGGTCAGGGAGAAAGCAGACAGGCTGAGGGAGACACAATGAAAGGATAAGAAACAATGCACACAAATCATAGCAAAGGGAAAAGGAAAGAAGGATTGCCCGCAGAGGTTGTTCCATCTCCAGCTGTGGAAATAATGAAATAATTCTGAAGTAAGGCAGAAAAGGCCAGGAGCAACGCCATCTAAAGTTGAAATTAGCTCAGCTTGGAGCCAAGGTTGGAATAATTGGCATCACAGTCTCCTGTGAGTCTAAGTGAATCTCTTATTCTACCTAATTCAGATACTTTGCTCATGCAGCATTCTTGAAGTCATAAATTAAAGGCTTTGTGGTTGTTTTTGCCACCAGTATTAAATTCATGCGTAGACATACTGCTACAAACTAAAAGATAAGCACTTAGATGTTATCAATAATAAAAAAGCCAGTCCTGTCCTGACATTTAGAAACTTTGGAATTTGTATTCGAGCAAGTGAATATGAGAAGCGATAGCTCTATAATAGGGGTAACTGAAGAGAAAAGCTATGAATTATGTTTTGAGTGGGAAAAGTATTCTCTAAATTTCTTGTCTCTGATATTTCTTGTATTATTCTGTTTACTGAAAACCTCAAAACGAGATAGGGAAGGTTTAAATCAGCAGTCTCTGCACATATATATCTACTAAGATGTAATGACAGGGATCTTGGACCAATAAATAGAATCATAGAATGGTCTGGGTTGGAAAGGACCTTAAAAATCATCTGATTCCTATCTCACTGCATACCAGGACCAGGACACTTTCCACTAGACCAGGCTGTTCAAAGTCCCATCCAGCCCAGCCTTGAGCAACTCCAAGGATGAGACTGCCACAAGTTCACAATATCTCTGGACAGCAAGTTGTCATCAATAGTTATTGTTTTAGAATAGTCCAAAAGATGAACAGAATCTTAGGAATTATCATAATCAAATCAGGCATGGACAGCAAACTATGGGAGAGGAAGGTAAAGAGCAACACCTGGAGAGAAAGACAGAAGGGAAGCAAGAAGGAGGAACACAATATTTGACAAGATGAAAAAGAAGAGTCTAATCTAAAGGGGTGTTGCATAAAAAATTGTTTTCATTGCTGCATGCTACAGTATTTATTGAGAGTTTAGCTGGGAAATAAATTACAGGAAATGCACTTTTGATGTGGGTACTATAAGTTTATTCAGAGGGCCTGGAATGGAGGTCACAGAAGTGAAATTGCTACTTTGCTGTTGTTTTTTGGGTTTACCTGTTTGTTTTAAAAAAGAAACAACCTACCTGACAACAAAACACCCAAAAAATCCAAACCCACAAAGTCCCCCAACTACCATTTTTTCCCCAATAATTCAGATATATAATTTGTCTCAGTGCATGAAACTTGTTTGTATTTGTCTTCATTATGACTGTGTAATGCAGCACAGATGGCTCAAAACATTTGGGGTCTGGACTTCCCTGCAGTTATCTTTGGGGGATGTCTTCTCATGAATTTGTTAAGATCTTTATTTTTGTTTTTAAGTAAACCCCCATGCTGATAGATAGAGATGTACTGTCCTTTGATACTGACTTGATGCTGACCAGTTCAGTCAAATGACTTTCACCATACTGTGGTGCCTCCTGTTTCTTCCATGTGCTTGTCCCTAAATTTAAAGTTGTTATATATAGCAAATCCCAGCTCCCCTTGTTTGCCTTCAAATTTGTGAAGTGTTCTCCCTACATATCCATCACAACCATCTCTTCATGCTTCTTTTTTCCACTGCCGGTTATACCAAGCTTTCCACTTTCTTTGATGTCCTTCTAAGAGGATGTCCTCAGCCCCTCTAAAGCCTATTCTCTTATTAAGATGGACTTCATATATTTATTTACATCAACCTCTATGGTGGATAGTTAGTCGCTATGGCATCTGTTAAAACTCCTGATCTTTCCTCATTCCAGTAAAAGGCCAGGCCATGCCACACTGAGATTTTTCCTGAATACTTTAATTTCATATAGTTACATGAGAGATCTTTGGAAACTATGGCTGACTTTGTTTCTTTTTGTCCCCATCAGTGGCTCAGCAGCACACCAGCTGTTTAGAGACTTACAGAAGTGGGTAAGCCAGGCTGATCACATATGTTTTGCAGTTGATTCTTTCCTATTTAACCTCCCAGCTAGAAAATTAGTAAACACAGCTTCATCCTTTAAGTTGCCAGGTACTTTTGCATTTTGGATCAAGAGTTGCAAAGTCTGTCGGGATTACAGCATTGCTTTTTCCTTGGCATCTCTGTTACATATGTGCGACTATTTGTAGCACTTAAATTATCAATGTAGTCCCAAAAATAAGTGTGTGTCTGATCTATTCTAATGACAAAAATAAGGTTTGAGAAAAAGTATTTTAGAAATTTTTAGCGTTTTTTTTTCATATTGGACAAATATTGTGGTTATTCCTGGGGAGTTTGGTTGCAATTGAAAGAAAATATATGGATTTTTCTTTCAAGAATATTTTTAAAAGATGAAGCTTTTAAAACTAATTCCTAAATTGGTAGTTGTTATTGATAATTCACACTACATTAAAACTGTATTATTTCAATCAAGCTACAGTATTGTTACAATTGAACTATAAGTGGATATATGATTTTATTACCTTGTTTATGAAATTTTTGGTTTTTTTCCCTGATTTTCCAGTGTGAGATTTTTAAGACTTACTTAATTACTGAAGATAATAAATATAATTAAAATTAAAAACTTTTCATTATTGTTTCCTGCACAAATTAATAATGTCAAATAATTTATCTGGCAAGGGAAAAATAGTTGACTTAAAAATAGTTAAAGGAGACCATTATTTTTCTAATTGAAACTGGTTATTATTCACAATTGGGAAGAAAAAGCAAAAAACACATTTTTTTGACCATGAAGTATGAATTCTCTAATGAGCTAAAAGGGTAGATATGAAAATATATGAATATTTTAGACATTAATGAAAAGCAGAGATAGCTTAGATAACATGACACTGCAGATTCATATTGGTCTGGGTTGCGTATGATCTGGGAGAAACATGCAAAGTGTATGATAAAGTGAGTGGTTTTTGAATTACATTTGTGAATTGGTGATTCTTCACTTAAGAAAAATAAACATAGATCACAGGCTGACCTCTATCAACATGCAACATAGCATATTTTAAACAGGTCTTTAGCAAGCAACTTTTTTTATCTCTTAAATTTCACAGAACAGCAAGGGAAAGCTAACGGACCATTTAACGTATCTCAATAATTGACATGGCAATAATAAATAAACCTACAAGAAAAAAGTTTATATCTATAAGGAAAAAGTATTACATGAGAAGGCATGGTGGAAGCCATATATCAAAGTGTGCTTAGAGTGATAAAGGGTTATGAACTAAATCTCTAACTGAAAACTGAGTATTCCTTATACCTTTTTTAAAATTATATTTTATTTAATATCTACTGACTACTGTAAGAGAGAAAATAATTAGCTAGGTGATTTTTTGAGTTTGCATATCAAGCCCAAGCATAAGAACTCACATTCTTCTCATTCTTTAGATTTCAAATGAATATGTTACACAAAAATTTAGCAGAGAAGTGCTGTGAAGTTATTGATAAGGTAAACAAAGTGATTGCTGTCTAAATGCATTGTTTGCTAATATGAAAGTGGCCTCTGGGAGATGACACAGATTATGCAATTGGTTTCATCACAGAAGCAAAAAAAAATTGTGTCTGTTGTTGAAAGCATTATGACCTCCTGGTATTCCTAAATTTATTGTGTGATTTAATAAATCTACTAATTAAGGGTGGAACTTGAAAAATAAAACAAGTATTTAGTTGTCATATTTGACCTGTTTCTTTACATTTCATCTATCTATTAATTAACAGTAATATTGCAATTTAAAACTGTTTTTTATTTCATAGAATAAGAGTTCTAGAATGGTTCGGGTTGGAAT
>WAAG01019532.1:13637-27023 GCA_013390105.1 Tichodroma muraria | reverse complement strand
CGGCATTAAAGTTAGCTATTTAGGTACTTCTGCAAGAAACATGTAGTAGTTTCTCTCAATAGTACTGTCAAAACTGAAGTCAAGTGCATTATTCATCATGGGTACTAATAAAAAAATTTAATGTCAGTGCTCTCCAAGAGTGAAGTGAACCTTTGGCCTTAGTCTACATGTGTAAAAAGTTATGTATCTGATTTATGGAAAGTTTATGTTAACTGAAACTAGCTATAAAACACTTACTGCTGTTCCCAAAAGGAATCTGATAAGCACCATTATCTCACCCTCTCTTGAAATTACATAGATTATTTCACAAGTACAAATAGTTGATTAAAAAAAAAACACTCAGTAAAATTTTTTGCCTGCAGATGCATATACTGGATCCTTTGATACAAGCCCATGGAGCAATGTACGATCCCTTAAATGAAACTCTTATCCATCTGACGTTTATTCCCTCTTAAACCACTTCTAGTCACAGACAAGGGCTGAAATGTCAGAGAAAAATCAGGGTATGACCTTAAGTTGCTGTGCTCCTCACTTTCTTGAGCTGCCCCATACGAACACCCTTCAGCTGGGCTGCAGGCACCTGTTAGAGCCCTCTCATTGGTGCCAGTGACCAGCTCTGCAATACCTCACAGGTGACTGCTGGCCAGAGACTTTCCACAAACTGTGCTCTCCCCCAGGCATAGGATCACACCATCAACTAAATCAACAGCAACCAAAAAACAGCCCTGGCAGTTCCCTGATGAAAAGAATTATTTCCTAATACCCATGCCAAGATCAGCCATACACATACTAATAAAATGCAAACTGTAAATTACAGGAATTAAGGAAGTATTACAGGCGTGACTCCTCTATAACCTACCTGACTCTTCTTAAAATATAATGTGTTTTCAGGAGTNAAAATATAATGTGTTTCCAGGAGTGGTACACAGCAAAGGGGAGGAAGTTCTGCTTTTGCAGCTCAAATAGGTCCAGTCTCAGCCCTAAGCAACACAGCAGCCCCTTCTTCCAAAAGACTTGCTGATCCATCACAGAAATTTCTCAAGCAGGTGCATCACATTTTCCCTTCTGCACACATTGAGACATTCCCAGGATTTATATGATATAACAACCAAACTATTATTCATCCAGAGCAACCAAACATTCACAATGCAGAAGATAAATATTTCTTTTAAAAATTAATTATTTTGGCTAGATATTTTACTGAAATCACTTATTTTTCATTTAAAAAATGAATTCTTTGACATTAGAATTTGAAACATAACAATCAATGATAATTATCACCTAGAACAGTAATTCAAACAATATTTAAAATACCTTAAAAAATGAAATGAAGGGCAGGTCTACTGCTGTTATAGAATCAGAAGGGAAAAAAAACTTTCTTATCATCTGAGAACTCATCAGACCATATAAATATGCTACAATATTACAGACTTCAGTATCTGAAGTGATATTTCACTATTTTCCTGAAGCAAATGATAGCATTATTTTTTATTGGGGGAGGGAGGGAGGAAGGAGAGGGAACATAACCAAAATAATATAAAGCATAAAACAAAAGAAAACTCCAACACTCTTCATTTTCCAGTGGAAAATATGAAAAAGAAAAGCACATTCAGCTTGAGTGCACCAACCTTACCTGTCTGCAGCTCAAACGGGCAAAATGATGGACTGTGAGGAAAAGCAAAATAAACTGATTTCCTAGGGGTATGTGATGCACTCTCTGATGGGTAACAGCAAGAGAAGGGTACAGATTCCCTCATACTTTACATATTCAATGACACTGTTTCCCCAATCTGTATCAGAGCTATTATGTTACTTAGTAGCCTTTTCAAAGATGAGATGGTGTTAATAAATAACCTGGGTGTGTTCACCCCTCACTAAATCATAATCAACAATTGATTCCAATTTCTCATTTGTTTTTCTCTCCCTGTATGGCAAAGATGAAGATCTCACGTTTCAGACACTTGAATGGATAATCACATTACTGTTAACTCCTACTGCCACAACCAGGGAAATGTTCTTTTTCTCCTTGACCTACAAGGCATGACCCAGACTCGTGAAACATTATTGCACTATTTTAAAAACTTCTTTTCAAATAAGCTGGTTCTGTCAGTCTGATGAGAATTTGAGATTTCCCTTGGCAAACATGACAGTGTGTTGAGGAAGGCTGCTACACCAAGGCACAGACTGCCTACCCACTGCTACCTCCTGCTCCTTTGCCCACCTCCCACAATAAACACTTCCACCATCCAGCTGCCCCACAGTTACATGGCTGCACGTGCCTTGTAGGAAACGGAGATCAGCCAAGGAACCTGGTCCAGAGGACCAAACAGAAAGAGAGGCCTAAGCTCTTAATCAGGTGAGACAAGGCAACCAGGGGAAAATGTGCATACGATATTTAATGGTGGCCAAATATACTCTGAAAAAAAGGTGTAAGCTCAATTAAATATAGATTATTTTTTGCCTATTTAATGAGTTAATATTTTTTCACTCGGGAGAAAAAAAAAATCTATATTAAAATATTTGCATTTTTATGGGATTGAATTTCAGCTTTCCTGTCCTTTATTGAGTGTTTGCCATGCACATTGCCATGGATCCTCAGCACCTGACTGATCAGACTAGCACCCTGCATGTCAGTGGTGTACAGCTGATGCACAGATGGTCACATTTGTTATAATGGACTCAAATGAACACCCACTTGAGAATCCATCATATACTACTCACTGACTCCTTGAGATCTAGCTGGTGGCAAAATTCCATTTAAAGTGTGGCGGCACAGTGTTTATCCTGGAATTGCTGAGATAACTCAGAGGTTTGGGCTGCTTTTTGGTTCCAGTGATTATTACGAGCAAATGATTTACTGCACAACAGAGGGTTTCTCTACTCAGATTTTATTAAATAATTGCAAAGTGGTTATTCGCAGTTGCAAAGAGATGAGAGAGATCCCCCTTAGGTGCACATTGCTAGAGTTCTATGATGTTTATTTATCCTATGGATACTTTATATGTGAACTGTGTGGATTTGAAAGACTAGCAAAGACTAGACTAGACTGTCTGCTAGATGAATCAGAGCATCACACACACTTAAGTGTGGGGTTCTTTTTAAATGCTGTTAATTTCATGGAAATCCATCTCTTGCAGTCCCTTCTAAAAACACTTCCCTAATGGATTATTATGTTTGTAATAACTGCAGCATCAGGCTCAAATAGTAACTCAGACTTTCAAACTAGATGAAAGAATGCAAAGTGCAGGCAGATTATAAGGGTTTCTAAAATATTCACACATACTTACTGCGTTCCTCTCCAGAATTCATGGGTCATTATTCTTTGTAGCTCTTTTCTCTTCAGAGTAAGACTGTGGAATGAAGTCCACATTCTGAAATTACATACAAATATGTTAGAAAAATGGAGTGTTTGAAATCAATTCTAATGTTAAATGCAAAGGACATTCTGGGCTCATTAAGTAAAAATATCTCATTTAATGAGCAGGAAAGCACTGGAGCACACTGAACCCTGACACAAAGCAAATTATTTAAGTGATAAATTATATTTTATGGGGAATGTAAAAGTTAATAATACTCAGGGGTAGGGTAATAAATGCAGAGGTGTAACTAACTTCATTGACTGCTTTACTTACAAACATGCCATATGTACCTGGTTACTTGAAATAGTAATAAAAGGAATTGGCAGAAACTCCAGGAACTGAAGATTCACACAGAGACCTTTCTAGCATTCTTTTCCACTAACCAGCCTGTGTTTTATTCTTTTCAAACTCATTATTCTCCTCCCTCTTTCACTTTAGAATATATACCTCCGGTCTTCGCTCTTCACTTTTTGTCAAATATTTGGACTTGCAATCATTAAAACTGAAACCTTCTTATTTACCAGAGAGACTAATAAACACAGTGCTCATTTACCTGCAATGATGCCCCAGAAGTGACCTGAAACTTTACTTGAAGAGACTCAGTCTATGCTGAAGGAAAACAGTGGATCAATTTTTAATCCAGCGCCCTTCAAGTGCGTGCAAGTTCTGTGGCACTGAATCTCCTGATATTTTTGTCCTCAGAGATCCATGTAACAGACCAGGCCACGAGGATACAGCTCCCAAGTACACCTTTGCACATTAACATAAGGGTTGTTACCATGGACTTAACTGTCTGCATTAAACCCTTTTCTCTACCTTTCAATGGTTTAAAGGAAACAGTTCATACACTTCTAATAGAAATCAACAGAGGAGGAGTCTGTTCAACCACAACTACTTCCAGGGACTACTTCCTTAATCCTAAAATGGAATGTGCATTACCAACATGGTCCTTCTTTTCCAGTTTTCTTCTCCCTTTATGTTTACAGGTCAGCAGGTAGTGCTTTATTCCCACTGGTTGTTACCCTGAATTGGTACAGTTTGCACGTGAATGAGATATTCACATAGCATGAGTACCACATTTGTCATCCTCAAGCAGAGTTGTTGTACAGAAACAATCAAATGAATTATGAAAGTATATAAAGTTTACCCACTGCTTTGAAAATTACCCAGAAATGTGCAATTGTTTTTTAGGAACAAGAATTTACATTCAATTCTGAATTAAAGCAACTTAACTTTAGCCTGCTTTTTAGTTTGCAGCCTTGTGACGGCGATCAGTGATCTTACAGCATCAAATAAGTGAGCTCAAGCCATCACTTTGAATGAAAAGAAAAAAAAACCAGAAAAGCAAAGTGTTCCTTCAAAAAACTCCACCACACTCATCCAAATTCTTCAGTTATGGTTGAACTCAATGATCTAAAAGGTCTTTTCTAACCTAGATAATTCTATGATTCTAGTAAGTAACAATAAAGATGACATATAAGATATAATTTTTCAGAAGAAGAAACATGCATTTCACAGGTAACATGACTAGAGACACAAGCTGTGGGGACCTACAATGATTGCACTGAATGATTTGTAAAACGGCAAGTCCGTAAAAGAAAGTCTTTCTGCAAAAGAAAACAGAAGTCTCATTCAGATGCATTATAAACTTTCAAATAACTGTTTATCCAAATTATTCTCTCCTTCTAAATATACAGATAACTTTCTACTGTTACATTTCACTTTTTGAGTCAGTCATGAAAGGTCCAGGTGATTCTAAGGTTCCAGAAAGCCTGCATTCCAAACAGAAGCTGAAATTTTGAACTAATCCAGAGACCTCAGGAACAGGGATTTTCAGGAAAAACTTGGATTGTTGTACTCATTGTGAGTTGGAAGGACCAAGGATTTCAGCAGACTTTTGTATGTCTGCATGTGGGTTCATATATGTACGTGTGTGCATATTCTGTATATATCAGAGACAAAAAAAATACAGATTCGTGGCACGAGAACAGTAATAAAAGCAATATGTTCAACCACTTCAAAAATATTTTAGCTTTAGTGTTTTATTGTTTTTAGGTGAGAGTTGAAGTTTTAGGTAGTTAAGGCATGAAAAATCCTCACACCAATTTGTATATCTTATTTGTATCTATCCAGAAGACAGAACCAGAACTCTGATTCAGAACTGAGTCCCTAATATCTTGCATGAGCAGCAAGATAGAGTAATTCCCCTTTACAAAGCATGACTGTGCTGCCTACAGAAGTATTTTTGCGGAGTTCCTAGCCTAGGTTCTGCTGGGAGACAGATGAACATTCAGTCTTCCTTACAAAGTAAATAATACTATTTTCTCTGAAATGTTCTTTAAAAAAAGAAAAAAAACCAACATTGCCCTTCCTTTTGGAGAACTTCAAAATGGTGCAGGGAGTAAGAGGATACTTACTCTTACTTAAGAGGATGAAGTTGGGAAGCTGAGGGGCAGAAGGGCTCAGCATGTTCTCCATTGAACTTCCCCATGAACTTGCAGCACATTTGATAACCAAAAACATGTCATCTGTATCTTCTAAACCAGTAGATGCTGCTATCTCTACTTCTCCAAATATTGAATTTATGTTTTCAGTTACATGTAGAATAACTAATGCACTGGTGCCAGTCAGATACTTTATATCACCAAACCCCCACAAGCAAATTTGTTTTACACAGCAGTTGAATGAAAAACATTCTGTAGAGAGTGCGAACGCAAGGGAATGAGAACAGAAAACAGCACTAGCAACATGATTTAAATTAAGTGAACATTAATACCTCCAAGACATGGCATTATTGCTTCTTACACTTAGTGGGGAAAGCTGTAATTTACATGTTATAATATTTTTAACATCATCTATTAATAAGATGTATATAGTTATTCTGTTCAATTGATACTGGAAATAAAAGACTTATTTGAAAACATATGCTGCAATAATTAAAATGCTATTATGCTGACAGTGCCCTTCTTATAGGAACTCGTAACATCTGTATTGGCTGTGATAAGCATTGATTATCTTATAATTATAGTGATATAAATATTTGGGGAGCTAATAACAATCAGGTAGGATTTCAGTGCATCTATAGGCAGCTGAGATAAATCACAGGAAGCCTAGATCAAAGCTGGTTTGTGAATAAGTTTGTTTTTGTACTTAACAACTCAATATAAAGCACACACAGAGAAAACTCTTCAGAGATTTAAAGCACACACAAATGCCATAAAGAAACATTTCATCCCGTGCAGCATTTCTGTACATCTGAATCTCCCTATGCAGCGAGAAGGATTCAGCACACAAAGAGGGGAATGAATTCAATCCATCAAGTACTTACCATGCACATTTACCAACAGTAGACATTTCTTTGAATTATTAAAACTTTTTTTAAAGCAGGAAAAAAAAAAAAATTCAAACCAACATGGAACTTTTATTCCTTCCCCTTGAGGAGGGTAATTTAATGATGCAATAGGGTCAACTGCAATTCAGTTCCCATTCAGGCTGCGTCAGCTGCCTCTTGGTTCCACCTCAGGTATTTATTTATCCTGTCTTACTTTCATTAAATTGCTATTGACTGTAATAAGGGTTTACATCACCCGCTGTGGTCCTTTGTGCATTTTCTCTTCCCCACTCTGATGTCCCACTATACAAACTCCTGCTTTCTTGGTCCTGTCCCTTAACATCCCAAAGGCTGTCTGGATTTCTGGAGGTGACGCAGGCTTGAAAGAGTTTTGACAAGACTCAAGACAGCCTCGACTTCAGTGAGGTAGAAAGAGCATGACTGAAAGCAGGATGTGCCCTGTATATTCATTAATCAGGACTTTTCTTGCTAACATTTCCTCCTTTGCACATAAGACAAAAGCTCATTCCTATCAGAGAGGGGAAGAGAGCCCCAGAAGCAGCGCGGGAAGCCGCAGAGCGCCGTGTGCGGCCATACGGGAGCGGGGCGGAGACGCAGCCGCGGATCCTGGCTGCCGGCACTCTGCTGCTCCTTTAGAAGCCAGTGCTGGCAACGGGGCTGAAGCATGCTGCATTAGTGGGATTTTGGCCCCAGTGGTAAAACGGGAGCCTTTTGCTGACAATCATGCAACCAAGTTTGTACCCTAAGTGACTGAATCCAAACATTTCTCTGATTTCAAGTGACTGAGAAGCTCTCTTGACTACCCATCCCCACAGGACTTCCCACATACCTGTGATCAGGAGAGAAGCTCAGTTTATGTAAACCTTTGCCCATGAGTCAGGGTTGAGTAAACAAAGACTTTTCCATATTTTCTGCAAGCATTCCACTGTTAATACACAGCATGCAACATTTGTTTCTTATTAAGCTGGATTTTCATTTCTTTGCTTTAGTAATTTATCTCTAACACTCTTTGTTCCCTTTTTTAAGCATTGCATTAACTTGCCTTCCTGTAACCTCTGTACAGCTTTCTCTGTGATTGTTGTAACAATTTGTCCTATTCCAAAGCACAGGGATTAATTGCGTCTCTAGTTATTATCTTGTCCTTGTTTCTTTCAGACTAGTGGCCTCTGAATTTTATTTTTTTTCAAAACAGATGGAAGACTAAAAAGACAATCTTCACAGTAGCATAAAGTAATGTTCTGTAGACACAACAATGGCTGTTTATTGCACCTTGCATAAACTGCTTTCATTACCTTCAGATTACTGGTGTTATTCAAAAACATTCATTTACAGCAAAGACCGTCCACGGACAGTTACTGAAACTTTTATAACACAGCATTTTGTCCTAGATTGCAGGAAAGTGTATTCTACTCTTTGTCTATTCAAAAATTGATTTATTCAAAAGAAGCTTCAGTTATTTACACAGTTTTGATTATTCTAATACTATGATGGTTTTTCTTAATCTAAATTAAATAAACTTATAACAATGTAAGTGAAATGAACCTTGCAACTTAGTAGTGCAATAGCAGCGTCACCACAAACATTGCCACACCTAAATGTGCATTTTTGCTCAAAATATATGAAAATTCACACTCTGTTGGGCACACAGTGTAGTCTGCATGAAAGCCAAGAGGATTAGTGTAATTTTCCACAGAGAAAATAACTGCAGTAGGGCCATGGCAGCATGGTAGCAACACTACACAAAAGGATAGATAGTCTAGGAGAATATTTTAAATGTCTGGTTTCTGTTGGTTCGGGTTTTTTTATCTCCTCTATGTATTTCTCAAATGCTTCTGCAACAATAATGTTACTGGACTTGCAGAGGCCCAAGATAAACTAAAAGGACGATTATTGGCTGTGTGTTGAAGAGCACTATACAGACACACAGCCGAGCTGGGGCCCCACTGGAGGTGATGCTGGGAGGGGGAAAGGGTCCCAGTGAGAACTGGCTGGCCACTTAAAAGACACCAGCTGAGAAGGTAGAAAACAGTAGTAAAATGTAGAAACGCAGTAGGCCCTGATTTTTTGTATACTTCACAACAGAAGGATGAAACGTATTTCTAGAATGATACTAGTGCCGCTATTGACTGTCAGTTTCTAAATTAGTTTCTCTGCACATTGCATTTTTCAGGAAGTTTACATTTATTGTTCCATTAGCATAAATAGTGTAAGATCGGTTAATTCTGCATTTCAATTCCGATAATCATATTTTAAATACATAGGTGTTGCTACATCTCATACAGCTTCCCACTACAAGAGGGTTCCCTCTTCAGATTCTACATCTACGCAATGAATTTTCTCAACAATGTGGAAAGTAATTCTATTTGCATGTTATAGGGGCATGGAAATTCACATTTGGGTAGATATCTCTAATTTCCATCTCATACAGTTAAAGAGTGCACTGAAGTCTTCCCAGGTTTTTTCCATATGCTGGATAACTCCTATGCGTTCCTGTTATGTTAATGATTGCTATAATTTGAGACTGCTTTTCCAAGTACCGAAGATGTCTGAATGCATTTGTTTCTAAACAAGAGAGTCTGTGACAAACACATACTGAATAGCAAAAGCAGGCAGAGAGGCTAGGGGATTGGAAATTAAAAAAGGAAAAAATAGAAAAAGAAACAAAACACAGCAGAACAGCCTGTCTGAATGACCTTGATACAGAATCTTCTATTTAACTATATACAGGGCTTCAGGTATTCATTCTATCTTACTTCTTTTGGATGATGCCATCTCTGTTAAAGAAAGAAAGACATTTGGGGGGAAATAATTAGATTTTGTCTGAACGAAAAAAGTGACTTAAAAGTGGCAGTATAAAATCTCATGTGTCTCCTCTGCTAAAGAAAGAATTTGTATACAACCATAAATTTTTTATGCTTCTATCAAACATTGATAATAAAGGTTTTAATATTCATAGTTACCCTTGGCCAAACTCAGAGAGTTCCCTCTCCAGTAGGGTACACTCACAGAGGTACACATTGCCTTTGGGTACCACTGATTGGGACAGTAAGTACATGGTGGATTTCCCTTTGGAATATAGCACTGATATCCAGCTCTTCTTAATCTTCTTAATATTCAGTTTTACACATTCCTCTGTAATCAGCTCTATCCTGAATTCTAATGAGTTCTGGTTTTACACTGGGAGCTGTGTCTTTTAACAATCAATGTTATTAAAATGACCCTTGATAGCGCATGATTCCACAGTGGGGGTTTTCAAAGCTATGTACAAAAATACATTTCATTACCACTTTAATATAGAAGTTTTAAAATCAGAACTTCTCTCTGCCTTGTTCAAAGCAATTTCTCTAGCTTTGAACAGCTGCTCGGCACACCACAGTGACTACAGCAAGATTTCAGCTCTCCTTCCATGGTGGCCCAGGATCTCAGAGCAAAATAGGAAATGCAGTGCTGGAGATTGGATAGCTGATAGATTTATGGTCACTGGTCTGAACACAGCCCAGGAAAGGACTGATTAAAGGGCTCCATGATGCAAGGTGCTCTGTGTTGGTTAGATTTTTTATTGCATTGTTATAACTTCATGGGAGTTATTTAATGATCTTTTAACTAGTTTTATTGCTTACAGTATATAAGAACTACCAAACTGCTGGCACAGATAAAATATGCTAGGAAATGAGTTTCATCTCACTTGCCTTTTTATTGAACAAGTGAATCTCTCTCAAGTTTCTATCACACAGCGAATATACCCAATATAGAAGCAAGGAGATCACACATCCCTTTGTCACAGGTGTCTGAGCTGAGTACTGGTTTCTAGATGGAGCCTGCTGGGACTCTGGGAAGGCACCAGTTTGCAGCACTGCTTGTGTCCCACTGAACAAAACTGCAACAAGCAGGTCTCTGATTCACCAGCTGCTTACTAAGGAAGGGAAAACACACTGCTTTAAGGTTTTACTTTTCTTAAAGCTGAAATGCAGCTACAAAAAACTGCTTTGGGATAGGCAGAGAGAATAAACAAAAATGAAACAGGGCATAAGGGAAGTTTTCATCTGTCTGTCAAAGCACATAGCAGAAGAAATCTGCTATTTTTGTTGAGATTTTGTTGTTTGGTTTTCTTTAAACAGAGTAGTAGAGACGATTGGCAGCTGCTGTGCAGGTAACTATGACTTTAGAAGCCTGCTACCAATAAAAAGACTGTTTAAAATGAGCAGAAAGGGTACTTCACAGTATAAAATGGAGTAGGGTAAATATAGACCCCTGAAAATCAAATAAGGAAACCTTGAAACTCCTTACCCGCCCTGCGGTTTCAGCTCTAATTTGTTCTGTCACAAAGCAGAGTTCAAATATTTAAAAAAGTCTAATGTAAAACAGAAATCCCAGGCATCCCGTATTCAACAGCAGTTTCCTTTTCTCCTAAATGTCATGAAAGGAAAACCAAAGAAATCAAAAGATTGTTTCAAAAACAAAGGAAAAGAATGTTCATTCCAGAAGAACATGGTGCCTGCTCAGTGTGAAAAGCATTTCCCCTTTGACTTATTTCCATTATTAAGAGTAAATAACCAAACTAATCCCAACGGTGGATTTAAAGTAAGCAAGGCAAAAACAGCAACACTTGACTTGAAAGGATTTGCTAAACAGAACTAAACAAACCATAAGTGGAATTTGTGAGCTTGCAGTAGCATTTAGGTAGAAACACATTTATCTGGATGACAGTAGAAGATCCTTAACATGGAATTGTACCACAAAGGCACGCTTTGAGAAAAGAATGAACCCTACAAATAAAACTTGCAGCACAAAGTAGTAAGAGAACTTTGCCCGTGCAATTTTATTATTGTTGTTCTTTTGTGCTTATGTAATTTTATTCTACCACACCTCTTAAGCAGGTTGCCACTCTGTATTGAGCCAACTCCTTTTCCCAAAGACACAGGTTTGACTGGCATGGCCCCCACCTTTGCCCGCGCCTGTGTTTCTGAATGCTGCAGGGTCTGGATTGAAAAGAGCCATGACATGCACTCCCAGGCGTGGGCTAAAAGTGCCTTGGACACGAACTGAGAGCGGGGGGGCCTAGGGCCAGCCTATGACTGCTACAGCTACAGCCCCAAGCTTTTCAGCTTCTCCCAGCCCCTCCGGTGAGGACTCAAAAGTTAGAGGAATTTTTTGGACATTCTCTTTCAGATGATGTTCAGCACACCACAGAACAGAACCTCTCATCCCTTAATAGCCTATATCCTAAAAGATAGGTTTGAGTTCAGGCCCTGAATAAGGAGGAAGGCCTGTAAGCCATCTGAAACTTAAATTCACCAGGGGGGCTTAGAGATCTGTAAAACAAGTCTAGAGGACACTAGTGCTTTTCCCCTAACACTCAAATCAGTGTAACTTTGTGGCATTAAACCTCCTTTATACACTGTTACAGACATGAACCAAAATCTGCGTCCTTGCCTGAACTAAACTGGAATTTCTCAATCACTCAGCCCTTCACCCAAGAATACCTGTAATTTAAGTACTCCCTAGCAACTTTCTCATTATAAATACACCTAAACATGTATGATGAGTTTTCCTTCGGATATGTGTTCTACAAAGAAATATGACAAGCTAAAATGTCATTATTGAAGAAAACCCTGTATTACTGATTGTTTGGAACTCCCCATAGAGAAAGAACATCACACATTCTAGAAGACAGTATTCTGTAGGCTTATCTATAGCAAACCCTCTCCTTTCCCTTTGCAATTCCTCTCTGAAAAGGAAAAGAAAATGGCTGGCAAGCATCTTAAATACTATGATGCTCACCAGTCCAGCACTCTATTTTTGAAATTCAAGCTTCAATATATCCTCTTGACATTAACTTCCCAGTTGAAGTAATAGATAGAATTTTTATGTTCAGGAAATTATAAAGAGGTGGTATTTTCTACCACTTCATATGACTGCAGAATGGTTGATTTACAGCCAGTATAAAAATTGAAAAATATCTGTCATTGCCTCATTGATAAGTATCGAAATCCATGGGAAAAAAAGTGTGGATATCAGCATTTATTATCCTATAATATCAGGTTACTTCATCTTTCTAAATGTCTGTAAAATAATAATGGTTAGTTCTTTTGTTTATTCTTAGGGAATAAATCAGGCCACGGAAGGTTTTGCTATAGTAGTGGCTACTTCAGAAATATATTCAATAATCTGTAATGACTTGTGAAGTGAAAAACCCAAGTAAACGTCACATCTGTAAAACTGTAAAAAGGAACTGGTCATATACATTGATTGTCTTTTTAAAAAGCCTAATCTGTTTCATTCAGTTTATTCTAGGATATAAATGGGGAAAGAATTTAAATGAAAAATCTATGATCTTGGAAGTCTGGATGCAAAATCACTGAATTAAGCAGTCAATAGTGTTGATGAAATTAAATTTAGGGGTTTTATCATGATCTTTGTCAGTCTTTATACAAAATAAATAATCTCTGATTCCTTAAAGTTTTACTTGAGGACATATTGTATTTCTTGTTTTCCTGATTAACAAATCATCACTGCACAAAGCAACACAGGTGGTCAGTCCCCTTGGACTCACTTCAAAGGGGCCACCACGAAGCTTTAGATGTTATTCAAAAGCAATCTGAAACTTGTCTCTCACTGTTTGTCCCATCTATTGTACTCCACAGGGTCATCTTTAAAGGACTGTCAAGTTTGCAA
>WAAG01019532.1:2797-13597 GCA_013390105.1 Tichodroma muraria | reverse complement strand
AAAAAAAAAAAAAAACCACCTTGTAAAACAAAACCCAACAAAACCTCACCTTGATGTTTCCAAAATCTGTTTCATAACTGTTGGCTGGTTCACAAATGCTCTATTTTCAGAATACTTGCATCATCAATTATGTCATTTTAAAACTCTCTTTTTACGTACAGCACTGTTTACCAGCCTTAGACACAAGAAGAAATTGGGCTTTGCAAAATGATAATTATATTACTGTGTATATAGCCATATATGTATGTATATATATAAAACCATCTCTATAACTGATGTCAGCAATTGTGTATATAGGAAAATTAAAAAAAAAAAAAGCAGAAGAAAACAAAGAAAAATAATTTCAAAAGTCTGATTTAAGAATAGCCCATCCTTCTTAAGCTCTTGCAACAAATTCCTAAATATGTTCTTATAAAACAGCAGAAAGAAATCAAATCAGTTTTTGTATTCCTTAGATCCAAATATGGTAGGGGGTTTAAGATATATTCTTAGAAACACTGCACATGAAATAACATTTCAGTGTACACCCTACACTCATGGAGGGGTTTTTTCCTGTATGAGGGTTTTTTGGGTTTTTTATGTTAACACTTTGAAGAGTACCAACATTGTGCCTTATATGTGAGTTACTTGAAAAGATCAAAGTCTTATTAAGTCCCCAGTTATTCCATCAATACCAACAGGATGTTTATAAACCATGATTCATGTTGGCTAGAACAAGAAGAAAACACAAGACTCACAGTTCTCTGTAATAAACAAAGCCAACACCACTTTTCAGTTATGGAAAACTGATTAAAGAGTTATGGGCAAGCTGTCATAGGAAGGAAAACCCAACAGGGCTTCCCACTTTTAATAGACATGCAGGAAGCTGACTGCAGAACACTTTTTGGGTTTCTAACTTTATTCTATGCACTCTAAAATGATCTGATATACTCTCTAGAGAGAGTTCACATAAATCCACAATTATTCACACAGAGTTGAGGGCTTTTTCAGCAAATAAAGCATTCATCAAATGTGGGTTTTGGCAAAAACCTATTCAGTTTCAGTCCTCAAAAAAACCAAGGAATAAAATTGAAAAAAAAAAAAATTAAAAAAAAAAAAAATAAAAAAAAAAGGAGAGAGAGAAAAAGTACAAGCAGTCCTTCCCTGGCCAGTGAGACCCCAGAGGTGAGAGCACCTCCTCACAGAAAAGAGTTTGAATTCCACTTCTGCTCAAGGGCTCTTGATCCATGTCTCCTATCTGCTCAGAATGTGTCCAAAACAGTAAGCTAAAGGACAGTCTCACTGGCTCCTGAGACACACAAAACATTGAACTATTTGCTGAAACAAAGGGTTCAGTGGTCCTACAGTTCACATTATCTCTTGGGAAGTAAACTCCAACTGAGCTAGGACATTTTAGATAAGGGGAGAATTTCACTACTGGTTTAATTTCCTGATGACATGCTAACATTATAAACTGGAGACCTTAAGACCAATGGTTAAAAGCCAGTGTAAGGCAGCCCAACAAATATCCTTTCATTCTCAGGCCACTTAAGCTTGCTGGGATTTTTGTTTGTGGGGTTTGCTGGGTATTTTCTAGGAAAAAGTTCAGTGATGGAAAATGGAATAAATAAAATAAAATCATTTCATTAGGAAATACCAAAATAAAATTTCCCTGTTTCCAAACATTTTACTTGAGAACAAAGGCTGGAAGGTCTGCAGCTCTGGAAGCACTGCAACACTCATCCAAAGTCTACAATGAAGTCATCAATTTCTCATAAAAATCTGCACCATGTAAGCATAAACAGATTAAATATACTTTTCATGTAGTTTTAAAAATGTATATCTCTAAGTTACATGGTGAAGGCTGCACATTCCTGCAGAAATACCTTACATAAAAATGTGAAGGGCAGCTCTGACTCTGGGACAAATATTGCATCACTCCTACACTGCAAAATACTATAAATATGTAAGTACTGTTGTGGAGTGTATGCAAATTATATTAATGAGCTTTTGGTTTGTAGTTAAAAATTATGTTCTAAGGCACATTGTAGGATTTCACAATTTCAGTATTTAAATGTCTTATTTAAAAGCTTCCTTTTGATAAAAATCTGTCTGCTTCCCTTGAAATAAAGATATTTTTGCATATACTCTTAACAGTAATTGAATTAGTAATTTTAAGAATCATATTAGAATCAGGGGTAGGTATTCAGAAAAATGGGTAGTGAAACAATAGCTGAAACAATTTTACTCAACCAAGAGTCTGTGTGTGGTCAATGCTTATAAACCAAACAGCAGAAAAGTGTGTTCTTACATTTACTGTAGTGCCTGGAGCAGTTAAATTGACCTCTTAGGAGGGTAAACATTGTGTCTATCCAGTTGACTGTGTAGTCAATACCAACAGGAGCAAAGGGGGCTTTTTCCAAACTAGGAAAGCAACTCCTCAGTGAGACTAATTAATTTCTCTGGAAACATCCAGGATATTGATTTGAGATTTGAAAACATTGCTGATGTACAGTAGTCAGCTACACATGAATGAGAGCGATCTTTGATGGAACTTTAAAGAAATGGAGCAAACAGTATTTTACAGTCTGGCTTTTACTGTTGCACAGCAGACAGCTCAACTAAGCAGTAGAGAACCTGAAAATTTTTACAAACAACTTCAACTTAATTATTGCTCAGAAACCCCCATGAATTTCTGCAATCTTAATCAACCAGATTTTCAAGACGTTCACTGAAGATTTTATGATATATTAGAAAACATAAAAGCATCTGAACAACCTTGTTTCCCATCCTGACAAGCCCAGTTTACCAGGGATCAGTGCAGAACCTGGGTTTGTCTGATATCCAGGAGGTGTGATGCCCCTACACCGACTGTGCTTAAAGCATGAGGATGTGGTAGTTTCAACAGCCAAAGTTTACTTTGCTAACAAACTCTGCCTGAACACCCCTGAGTTGTATTCTGCCTTAGACACGTGTACAAGCATCCGTTTAAATTATTAGCAGTAAAACATTTCTTGCTATATCAAAATATATTAGTCTTAAGACACAAAATTCATCTTTTTGCAGGGGAGGTGATTGCTCATATTCAAACTGCTTGAGGAAGGGATTGCAAAGATGCCCCTCCACATCAGTGCAGTTGCTGAGTTGAGCGTAGGGTTTAAGATGGGGTTCAGCCCCTGGACTTCTGCAATGGGGACACCAGGCTGGCCCAGCCCAGCACCCCTTTGGGATTCAAGCTCAGTGATCTGTGCACCACCCTCAGCTCCCTGACCTGGGGAAGAACTGGGTCCTCACCCACAGACAGTGCAGCTGCCCTAGAAGCCTTCATCAGAAGCTCAGTCCACACAACACAGGATCTTTGCATATAGAATCTGTCCCATGCCCTGGACGGTGCCGAAGTTCCAAGGAAGAATTTTCAAGACAAAAATCACACAGCTCAACAAAGGTTAATAACGCAGAGAAGTCAAACATGGCACAGTAACTGGAAGCAGGACAGGAGGTATGGACTTCCTTGGGCAACAGTGGATGGACAGTGGGGGTCAGCCAGGAAAGGGGAGATGAAGAGCACTGGTTTGGCAGCTGCTGACATTGGTGAAACTTCGCAGAAGGTATGAGAATGTATGTACCTCTAAGAACATGACTCACTTCTTCTCAAGCTATAAAACATCTAAATAGAATTAATTTTGAGAATCTGGTTAGAGCAGCCCTTTTGTCAAAAGCAGCCTGAATGGATTTTTATGTGTGTTGGAGTTTCCTGTTAAATTATAGGGGTTTTTAATGGAAATGCTGACAGGACCTTAACCATTGCAGTGTGAACAAATGAATAACAATATACATATTCTTCTTGCTAATAAAGTTTTATAGCCTTGAAATTCAGTGTAGAATTAGCCCATCGATTCTAGAGAGAATTTTTGAAAGAAAGGCTTCATGATGCTTTCCTCCTTCCATGATGCGAAAAACAAATCATTCCAGTGTTTTAATTTATTATCAGGCTTTTACAGATACCTTTAGGTTTTTTCCCTAACGTTTGCAGTCTGTTTATGACAATATTAAAGACATAAGCACAATTTCAAAAGGATGTAATGTCTTTTTCTGACTTGAGGAACAAAATATCCAATCTTTTATTCATTTAACTAGAATCATTGCTTACATCTCAAGTTCATCTTTTTCTTTGATTTTACACTACATTTCCCAAGAGGTTTCCCCATTAATATTAACATATTTATGAATCTCATTATTCTGATTTATGTATTTTCAATATATTTAAGTCTATGTCAATATTAAGCTATTTGTCCCTTGTGAGCACCTTCTACAGAGTTAGGATTAGAAATATTTTTAAACTTAACATACTGAGAAGGACCACTTTGGGCTCAGAGGTAATATGCTTATATAACCAAACTGTTTCTCAGTTTGTTTAGTACCGAGTCTGCTTTAAAAAGGGAGTAACTCCAGCAATGGGAAAAATCACTTTTAATAAAAGCTAGATAATCAAAACAATTATATTCAAGGACATACATGATGCTGTAAAGGCATCATACCACGGGCCATGCCGTGTACATTGCCCCCACCCAGAGTCTGAAGCTCCCTTAGAGCTTCCAGAGGCCACAGCGGTGTCGCCCGGCCCCCGGCACTGTGCTGATGAGCTTGACTCCACCCGCCCACACAGCTACTGCCAGCTGAATTCCCAGCCTTGAAGTAACAGTAACCTGCACGGGACCAAGAATGAAGCTCCACTACTGCCAGGAGCAGGTGAGGAGCCGTAGCCTGCAAGGACGCTTGCCACAACACATTACCCACATTCGAAATCTAAACCTGCAGCACAGTGCTCCCCATCCTCTCTGCAGAGGCATGAGGATACCATTTCTTAGTTTTTTTAATGGGGCTCATTCTCATCATGAGTATCAGATACAGATTCCAGTAGAGAAAGCTAGAACTTGGCCTATCCCTACCAATATATTGGTCATAGCTTGCTTACATATAACAAATGTTGTTTATTGATGTATTATTGATTTCATATAGTCATACTGTCAACTCAGTATGAATTCCCAGACTTTCTTAAATGGGCCCTAATGACCAGGCTACGTGAAGAAATAAGGCAGCAAAAAGCTTATTTTTCAAGCAAAGAATCCATGATGTGTGAACAGAAGTCTTTCTCTTTGCAAAAAATCTGCATAACACTGGAATTGATTGCTTTGTTAATTACTTGCCTCTCTTCTGTTACTGTTTCAATAACACAGATAGAGCTGGTGTTGAAAGACTTTGCTGTAATTGTCATTTTTATTAAAATCTGGTTTACAATACTCCTCTTGCAAACCCTTCTATGTGCCTACTGAATATGATCAGAAAATATGTTGGAAGTAACTCAAATGTACAATGACAATCAATGCTTGGGAAAGAATATCTATCCGTGGGCACGCACTACCAGAAAGTGATTAATGCAAATAGCTTATTAGAGAAACACATGGACATAATTTCATCTCTTGTTAGATGAGTTGTAGCTTTGCACTTCTGCTTTCCACTCTGACCTCCTGCTGACTGGCCTCTAATTCCCAGGGATTAGCTCTGTTGACATTTTAAAACAAATAAACAAAAATCATAGTGAAGACAATTTTTTTCAGTAGTACCTGTTTGTTATTGGATGATGAAACAAAGATAATACAAAGATTTGGCCCAGTGGAAGTTTTTCCTAATGTTTTTCTTCAGATTTTTGTCATCTGAAATATGAATTCATCTGTTTCTCTGACTCCATCATTATATTGCTACTAGGCATAGCTAGAAAAGACCTTACCATCCTATGAGCAACAGAATTTATTTTAAAAGATACTTAACATATCTCTTACTACAATTAAAAAAAGCCATGCCAACACTCAGGAAAAGTGCCTGATAAATTTAAAGTTCAAAGAGGAACAAACTGCATCAGGTTCCTAGGGAAGATTGCAAACAAACTTTTAAACTCCATGGAACCTGGACTTCTATGGCTTTAGAAGAACTGAAGATGTGTTAGCCTGTGCTGGTTTTTCTGTGTCTTTCTAGGTGGCATGTTTCTAAGACATCAACAGGGCACAGAGCTCCCTTTAAAAGATAAGTTTACCAAGTCATAATCCAATATACGTATTCTCTGTATCTCCTAAATAGCAATAATGTCTTGAGAATATGTTTTTCTTATACATTACTTTAAATTCTATATTGGGAAGCAATAAGCATTGAGCTCATTTAAGAGGAAGCATCATTTTCACAATAAAAGCTTGATTGTGAAATAACTTGGCCACAGCTAGCATTTCCTATTATTCTGTGGTTATAGTGACATTCGCTATATTAAAAGGAAATCCACCTCCAACACAGCAAGATCTACAAAAAGAACCAATTGTGCTTTAATTTATACATACCCCATGCTAGCAAAAGTAAGTCTTGAGTCCAGAAGTCTTAATATGGACTTTAAACAGTGGTACACATTTCAATGCACATGGATAAAATAAGCAACACCAACCATAGCACATCTGCCACATCTGTGTTTGACATATACTGAACGGGGCCTAAGCTTTCAAATGTCCCTGTGTGCACAGATCCTGGAATACCAGAGATGTTTGACTGTGGGGTTACTAATTAGAATGAAGGAATAAAGTACAGGTTAGCCCTGCCTTTTTTTACTTCTTAAATTTTGTGGGCTGCAATCCAAATTCCTGTTCACATCCTGTCTCATTAAGAGACACCATATCTCTAGAGGGATCCTTCCATCTTTACTTAGAGCAAAACCCATCTTACCCTTTGCTGTGATAGTTCCTACTGGGTAGAACTCCCTCACCCCTCCTGAATTTAACTCCTCTCCTTTCTCATAATATTAGAAAATGGCTCACATTACTTAAAAAGATGATCCCTGACAGCCTCTCTATAGCCATCCTCCTTCACTGCTTATGCTTTGAATGCACAGCTTCCAAAACATTAAAGCTAGAGCAAAGCATAAACACCCAAGGCTGCCTTTCTACACACAGAGCCCTTCAGATAACATCCAACAACTCCCACATCTTGCTGAACTACAGCACTCATTCTCTTCCTGCGTTAATGTAAAGGTTTTCTGAAGATCTAACAGGGAAAAAATCCTCTGTGCATTAATCTTATTGTATTATTAATGTCAGTTTGAAACTGACACTTTCTAAATAAATATATTATTTATTACCTACTGCTACTTCTGTAGCAAGTTGAAATCCATCTCAATAGTTTGTCTCAGAATGAGGACAACTATAACCTGGTGGCTAGAATCAGTTGTGTTGCTCCTGAAGGCAGGGTGGGAGCCTCTAAACCAAGACCTTGGTGCAGAGTACAGGGGGAGCAGCAGAAGTGGGAACTTCACAGCACATTGGGGAGGTGGAGGAAAAGGAGAAGCCCTGAGACCGGGCTCTAACAGGGATAAACCCATGCACAGGCTGCCACCACAGAGTAAGGAAGTGGCAGTGGGGGGTTGAGCTTCCTGAAGGAAAAGCTCCTCCCAAGACATCCTCTGACAGTGCCCAGGATGGCACTTTTATTTCATTCTGCAGGGCAAGAAAGAGAGCGAGCAGAGGACCCCCAGCCCCAATAAATGCTGTACTCCCAAGTGCTGTATCTCCACCTGAAATGCTTTGAATTCAGTTGCTCTGCTTCATACTCCTGGTGCCAGACAAGAAGGTTCCAAGGAGAGAGGCAGCACAGAGGCAGCCCTCACAAGCTGCACAACTCTGCCTGTCCCTGCCAAAGCCTACCCTGGGCTGTGGGAGGGAAGGTGAAAGCCAAGAACCACGGCCAGAGGGCTGAGAGAGGCACTGGCAGTGAGGACAGCAGGAGCCCAGCGGTACCAGAAGAACAAGCCTTGCCCTGCACCTCCAGCTCCTGGAGGAGGGTCATGCCAGGGAATCAAAACCAGAATGACTGATGGATAGCTCTAGGAAAAATAAAGTAAAAAGTCAATAACCATGCAGGAAGCACAGACTTCCAAAGTCCACTTGATGTGTAGAAAACTAATGATATCTAATAAAAGAACTTGTCAGATTCCTTCAGAAAGGTAATGGTGGTTGAAATTCTGCTTTCAGGCAACGTAGAAAATTGTTCTGCATAGTTTAAAACAGTGCTCTGGATAAGCATCATCTAACTCTGCCTTGAATAATCTCTCATCTAAAGCTTTATTTTAACTGCAAGCTGGACAGACTCGGGCCCTGAAACTCAGCTGCTCTTAACCTAGTCCTTCTCCGAGCATGGGCACTGCTATTGGCAACAAGAGTTTTTAGGCACACTTCTGCTCCAGAAATGTAAGACTGGATTTTGCATAACATAGGCTGAGCTAGTTATTATATATTACCCCTGAAGAACAATTAAAAAAGACAAACTGGCTGAGTGGTCACTCATTTGTAGTTTTAACATGGATCAAATTATTTGTACCAGGAAACGATGGCATGGGATACCAACAAAGGGAAATTATTTTTGAGAAACAGAAAAATATTCTGTAATTATACAAAAACAGACTGATTCACTTAAGCAATTTGAGAATCAGACATTTCACCCAAGCTATCAGCCAAATTCTTTTGACTGTTGCTAAAGAGAGAGAAATCCTGTGTCTCAATGATCGATCCCAACTATCTTAGTGAATGACTGAATTACTGTAATTCATTTACTGAAGGTACCTCTTTCTCCATTGAGTAGAGAGGGAGTGTAGGTGCTGAGGACACAT
Organism: Tichodroma muraria; assembly: GCA_013390105.1. Lineage (NCBI taxonomy): Eukaryota > Metazoa > Chordata > Aves > Passeriformes > Sittidae > Tichodroma > Tichodroma muraria. The sequence continues at coordinate 4,920 of WAAG01019532.1, read as the reverse complement.
CACATGCCTCACTTCAGACTGCTCAAGTCACACAAAAGAAATCTCTAAGTCCTTTAACCTACTAAATTATCTATAGAGCAAGCAACGAAAGATTTTCCAGAGCTTACATTCCCTCCTATGGAGAAAGCCAACATATGATCAAAATGGGAATAAAGTTCATCTATAAAGTATTAGAAGTGCAAAGTAATTGCACTTAGCCTGATGAGCATTAAAGAGCAGTGTAGATGCTTTAGAACATGCAAAACTTAGTATCAGCAGTGAATACTAAACAAGTGCTTCACAACACATGCAATTGCAACCATAGTGGTTCAATATCCAGTAACACAAAATGAACCCCATCAAAAAGTTTGCTTCATTATCAGTCAGGGAAAGCCATACTACTGTTTCTGTAACATCTTCTCCCTTGCTCTGCTGGAGATTAATATTTTCCTTTTCACCAGTCCAGCAGAAAAAAAAAAGAAAAAGAAAAAGTTTGTTTTCAACTTTCTGGTATCAGTAGGGAAACAAAGCCATGATAAAAAGGACAAACAGGAACCCCACACCTGACAACAATGAAGAATCTTGCTTTCAAACATCACACAATTGGCTGACACTATTTTTTTTATGGGCTAGCAGCTGCGTGACTCATTTATGTATGTTTTGCCTGCCTTAGCACTAAGTGGACTGATGTAAATAGGAAGTGATGAGGAAAATCAATTCAGGGCAAACACATTTTTTTCAAGGCTGTAACAGGAAGAGATAGGAAGCCCAGGAAGATACTTGATAGATATTCAACTCAGTAGAAAAGAGGAAGCAGCATGTTGAAGCACTAAGCTGGTTATTTTGAGTTGTTGAACGGAAACGGGATACAGTGCAGAAAGGATGCAGATAGGATGCATTTTGTTGCATAGCAACCCAGGGAACAGAAGCTCCTGCATATAACTGGAGACCATCTGCTAGTATGAGAGGGAGAGAAAAAACACGTGTTTAAAAGGGAAAAGGGGAAAAAAAAGTGCAATACCAAAGAAGGAAGTTTAACTACACTACATGAAACCTAGCCAAGTCACCCCTGGTAAAAGTTTAAGGGATAGAAGAACTGAAGGAGAAGTCATTGTTTGCAGCTTCCTACTACAGTATCTCCGTGTCGAGATTGTTCTTATAGAACCAGATTAGGCTTTGGTGTAAAACTGAAAAACTGCAGTGAAGATGCTGCCAGTTAATTTACTTCCACCAAAGGCAGATTGCAGCTTCTTTTATTTTCTCAACAATGTTTACAGTAAAACTGCACCAATTTTTAGCATCAGTATTTTCCACAGTTTTGTAGAATACTGCCTTTTGCCAGAGTGCCACTCAGTCATCAGGTTGCATGGGAATATTATTCATTATAACAACTCCAGCTCTTGATACACCACAAATATGGCTTTGTTCATGTTATTAAATGTGATCTATAAATAAAATATTCATATATTCAAATTAAAAACATTCTTAACTGATTTCATAAGATTCCTGGGTCAAAACTGATTCAAGATTTCGTCTGATACATTGAATTAAAGAAAAATTCAGATAAAACAATTTACTAAGAATAGGAAAGAAAAAAGAGAAATGCATTCTGAAGTAGAGATTGCCATTAATAAGTGAGATTAAGAGAGAGCAAGGAAAAGAACAGGAACTTCAATCATGCAAGATGCTGCTGAAGCTACTGGCTTTACCTAGGAGAGATGGTTCTGATCCTAGAGCAGCTGGACCCAGAACGTTTGAATGCTGATGGAGACCCTTGAGGGTAGGGGACAGGAAGCAGAACAGAAAAGTGAGACTCCATAGCAGGACTATGCTGGCTATTGAAATGCCCCTGCACAGACTGTGCAAGAAGAAAGGCATTCTAGAATACCCAGGTAATGGAGAGTACCAGTCTCCAGAGTTTGGTGCTGTATTCTGCTTCTCTTGGCACAGACCTTAGAAGTGTCAGTCTCTGCTTTTGTGTGTGTGGCCATGAGAAACAAAATCCTCACTTCTCCCCATCGTTGTCCCCCATATGACTTTATAGAGCACCCTTGCATATAGCTCTCTGATACTCCAGGAAAACGCAAAATACAAATATTCTCCTTATTTTTCTCATTCCGATTTTCCCCTTTTTTAAAATAATT
>WAAG01019527.1:192865-209825 GCA_013390105.1 Tichodroma muraria | reverse complement strand
TAGATTGTTTATACTTCATTAGAGTCTGAAGAGATTATACCACTATGTACCAGGGTCAAGTTTTAGCTCCTTGTTGAACTCTCTGACTCTTCACTGGAGGTGCAGACAAATTTTGCCTGAGATAGGGATAGTTTTCAGGAAGGGTGTGTATATAGCTCCTGTCTCACAGATTGACACAACCTTTGTTATTTATAAGTAAAACATACCACTTTATGGTCTTCCAAAATGTAAATGCTTCCTATGACTTTGATTGCTACACTTTAATTGCAGTTGTTGTTCACATAACTTGCTTAATATGATTAATGTCATAACAAGTCTGCGGACATTCCTCACATCTTTACCTTGACAGTGGAACAACACTGGTGACAAAGTGCAGGTTAGGACATAATGGATCACTCTTTTTTTAAGGAATTACCTAGGAGTGCTTACAAAGATTCCAGTGTTGGCATTTACTTGTTGGATAATTTAGTTCCTCTTTATTTCCAACAGGATAATTCGATTTCCCTGTAGAGCTGTGAGATGTGTTGCTTCTGAAATAAGCTGTGTTAGTACATCTACTCTGTACAAAATCTAACCATCCAGTGGGGAGAAAGAAGTACAGAGCATATATTGGCTATAAGCATATTGTATATCAGAATAGATGTCCTTTTGTTCAGGGCAGTATCTGATGGGAAAATTAAATATGGCCTATACATATCTAGTAGTGATATGAATAAGTGTAAGAGATAGCTCAATTTGGATTGAGGCCAGGACACTGAAGTGAAGCCACTTTACTGGCATTGACAGACGATCTCTCCTTGTCAATAGATAGAAAACAGCCATCCATTTTCATCCTCCTGGATCCTTCTTCAACGTTTTACACCCTTGACCTGAGGATACTCCTGCTTCACTTCAGTGTTAACAGCAGGACAGGGTAATGTAAAAAATGGCCAGGTCCCCCTTGAAGGGATGCCAGTGACTGCTAGATGTAGGAAGCTATGTTTCTGCTGTTGGAAGAGAGCAGCAGTTATCAAGTCCCCCTAGGATCAATTCTCCTTCTTCTGCTATTCAATATCTTCCTGCCAGTTGGGTGATGTGCCAACTCTTGGAACACCCAGATAGTTCTGATCCACCTTCTTGGTGTACAGTCCTGCTGTTTGGTTAATGTGACCAAGGTGACTTTATCTTAATACATAGATGACAGCAATACATAGACTAGAGCTAATATATAGACTAGAGCTGTTGGCTGAAAGCTAAAGCCTGTCATGATCCAGAAAATACTGACAGAAGAAAGTTTTTTTGAAGAGCTGGTATGAGATGTGCTCCTCTTGGTGGGAGGCATGAACCAGAGTTGGTCAGTCACTCCCATGCACTAAGGGTGCTCTTGTGTTCCTTCCTCATTGTTCTCAGAACCTTAGGCACCACTGAACTGAAAGAAGCCTTGTGATTGGACTACAAGAGAGGAACACACAGTATTCTTGATCATCACTAGCCCACAGTTGTTTTAACTTTCTGTGCCAGTGTTTAACTGCCCTCGCCATTTGAAAATCTGCATTTTATCATTGAAAAACATCCCACACAGCAATTTCAGCTAACATTTTCTCATTTTATCTATCTAATGGACAGAAAGAACTTTCATTTTTACTCTTTCTTTGCAGCTTCATTTTATGTATTTCAAATGTATTATCACATCTTCCCTCTGGAATAAACAAGCCCATATTTTTGTCATTCTTTCTCTATAAGTCATGTTGTCTAAACCTCTGATTATTCATGACTTTTCCCTGTTTGTCTAAGTCTTTTATGAAATGTCTGTTCAATATGGGCACAGTTCTCTACAAATGCCTTCTAGATGCTGAGAAGAGTGAAGGGATTTCTTTAAGTCTTAAATAAAACATTCCTTTCTAAAAATCCCCATAGTTTAGATGAGTTTTTTACATTAATGTCATAAAATTGACTCACCCTTAATGTGTGGTCCCCCACATTCTCTAGTTCAGTTTTGGAAGAACTGTTGCCTATTCTGTTCTTCCCTGCACTTGCATTTTGGCTGAAAATGTCTTTCTAGCTGTAGTACTTTATTCTAGTCCTCACTGATAGTGTTATTTTAAACACTGTTTCTTCAATGTGTAAAGATTTTTTGAATTCTAATCTAACCTCCCAAATGTTTCCAGCGTCTTCCAAAAAGTGAGAAATCCTTTCTGATATTTTCCAAGTTTTTAATAAAAATGTTGACCCAAGATGGAACCCCTGTGGAACTACACAGAAACTTTGCAGTCTGGCAGTGACCTGTTCCCAGCTACTTGCTAAGTAAAGTTTTCCAAGTGGCTGAGCACCTGCTTTACAATAGTTCTGAGCTCATGTTTTCTTATAATTTCCTTAGGAAACTGTCACATGAGACGGCGTAAAAAGCCTTGTTAGCATCCAGATATGTGACATCAGTTCACAAAGATCCATATCCTGCTAGAAAGGAAAACTGAGTTATGCTTAAGAGAGCTAGTGTTTGTTTGACAAAACCATGCTCCTGTGCAGCTACTATCTCCCAAGTAGTTTGATTGACATCTGAGCTTCTGGCTGTATATATGGCTATACTATCCTATACATGCAGAGCATTATGCTCTATTATTTTTCTGGAAATTAAAATAAAGAAGAAGGGCCATGGTTCATGCACTTCTCCTTATTAAAAAAAAAACCCAAAGCAAACAGTGCTATATTTGCTCTTTTCTGGTACTGTACAACTTCTTCCATCTATCTGGAGTTTTTGGATCACTGACATTGAGTCCAAATTTTTTGTAGTGAATTTAATCAAGTGAAACCCTTTTGACAATATCTAACCCTGTAAGAGACAACAATCTGTCATTTTCTATTTTACCCCTGACTAATGGTGTACTAAAAACTTTTCACAAATGAGTTTTACGCCAGTGGAGTTAACTGCAGTCAGCATTTGTTCACAGTTGATTCTATTTAGTGAAGACCAAAACAAAATAACTAACTTCGACCAATATACTTGCAGAATAATGCCTCATTTTTACTTCACATCCCTTGGGAGTTGGGCTTTGCCTTAACATTTCTGATTTTCTCTCTACGGCAAGTGGTGCTCCTTACAACTATCCTCAGTAATGTCCCATGTGTTTCACTTTCTTTTTTATTCTTATAGAGAGGTTATTGAAGAGGTTTAGCAAGAGTAATGATCAGGTGTTATCTGGAGCTGTTCAAGATATTTTCTCCCACTCTGACAGTCATTGGTCTGGCTCCAGTTATTCATGCCTGTGCCACTTCCTGGCCAGGCTACAGCAGTGCAGGAAGCCTTCAGTGAATCAACGTGTGCAGAAACTGGTCCTGCATTTTCTCAACAGCTGAGGCTATTCCAGATTTGTCATATTTGTCCTTTACTCCTTTGAATAGTGTCCAATCAGGATTTGAATCAAGTTTATGGTTTTATTAACTATCTCTATGTTCTCTTGGCCTGAGTGGGGAACCTAGAAAGGCTTCCAGTAAAGCTCTCGGATAAAAGTTGTGGTCAAAGATCGTTTAACAGGACCCTTGATAAGAAAGGGAGAACTGTACAGAAAGCAGGGACTTTTCAGGTCTTGACCAGTGGCAGGGAATTAAATGACCTCTCCAAAGGCTGATCTTACAGCTCTAAACTGTTGGTACCAGTGATACTTTCTGTATTGCATCTGTCTTTATGTCTGTTTCTATATTACCTTTCCCTGCACATTTTCTGCTTTTGGAAGAGGGAGACATTTCTGAATACATCACTGCAAGAGGCTCAGATAGTCCCATGACAATTGTAATATTGGAGTGTGTACAGCATTAAATAGGATAAATAAACCTTAACGCCAGCATTTTAGCATGAGTATGACTTTGTTATGTTCAGCAATTGTCATATTGTGAACAATTTTGGGAAAGTGGAAAAATTCTCAGATTATTAGTTTGATCTTGGTACTCTGCCACAAGACTGATGGGAATTTGGGGGCTTTGTTCTGGGAACAGGAATGGTGGACTGGCGTAGGAGGATAATATGAGGAATCAAGGCTTATTGGTTGAAAAAACAGAGATTAAGATTAGAGGTTTATGACACATGACGGATCTCAGCAACGTTTCCTTTTCTCTATTTTTCTTTTTGTCATTATCAAAAGGACAAGAGCACCAAGAGGCTCACTAAGTGACTGTCAGAATCTTCAGACCATCGCAACGGGGCTTGTGCGGAGGCTTACCGCAGACCCTCACTGGCTTCCGTGCCCACACGGACCCAGCTGCCCGAGAGGCTGAGGGAAAGTACGTAGCATCACTGTCATTCCCAGATGCGCGTTAGCAGCTACAAAGCCCAGGCAGAGGCCTGGCCAGCCAGCCCCGTGTGCGTGGCAGCCCTGAGGACCACCGTGGGGTGAGCCCTGAACTCCCAGTGTCAGATCGAGACAAACTGCACATGATGTGGTTGAGATCTGGTGTAGCCTCCCCCAAGCTGGCACTTCTATCCGAAGACCTCCACAGCAAAAATGGAGGACTAACTGTACTGAGGACAAGCAAACATCATAGGGAACTTTTTCCTAGCACAATGCCTGTTATTTGACTCAGTTGCTCTGTGACCAATAACATCTCCCTTGTTTTCATTGCTGACAGACAAAAAAGCAGCAGCTCCAAAGATTTCTCAAGGCATTTTTTTTCAGACTAAGCTGGACACAGGACCCAACTAATCATCCTTAGAGGTTTACGTCATCCTCTGGTGTCTTGCCCATCAAAATAGAGCCTGCTTCAAAGAAATTACATAGCCCCCTCGATGGCAAAGTGCATGCACTGGGAGAGAGCTCTTGGATTTCTGACTGCCTCACAGCACACGTCCTTGACTCAGAAAGATTCAAGCTTACCAGAAGTCCTTCAACTATTTTGTGTTTCATCTTCCCATTGCCCACCAGATTAGAACACAGCTTGGCAATGTCACTAGAAGAAGGAGAGAGAGAAAAGAAAATGACAAAAAAACAGCTGCCAGTGTTTCAACTACAAACACTGTTGGAAGGGTTTGTGAAACTTGCCATAAAAGTACTACAGAGAGAAATTTTCTTTTCTTTGTAAAAGAAAAGTTTCAAATTTCAACTGATACTGTGTGCAAAATCAACAGGTCTGTGTAAATACATCTGGGTCAAGATTGACAGGTGGGAAAAGCTTGCAAGACCCTGTCAGAACCAGAGATCTCTGCTGTGTGTGTGCCTATGGAAGTACTCCCACTCTTGCCTCACAAAGATAAGGGTCTTTTATAGTAAAATGAAAACAAAGAATCAAAGGGTAAGAATCAGTCCTCCAGTATCTCATCCTGTGTGTGAGTTGATCAAGGGATATCCATGACTCCCAGCATCATAGACAGGATGAGAAGGGAAAGTGTGGGATGCTCAGTTTATTCCCTTGCTGCTCCCTGTAGGCAGGAGATGAACTTTAACGGACACTCATGATTTAACAGAAGATGGTGCTAAGCATCGTGCTATTTCTAACCTCAAATTGTGACATTCTCTTAAGCATCAGGATATTTTTAAGTATTGTTAGAATGGGCCTGTTCCCCTGCATCCTGATGCAGCAGCCCACAGGAACACATATTCAAGATTTCCAGTGCAAACATGAAGATGGAAAAGCTGAGATTGTTATAAAATCACATGATTCTGGGAGGCACAGCTGCAAGAACTAAAAACAGAATCTAGCAGGAATTTTGAATTGACTGGAAGAATAGACAGCATTGACACTGCATACTTGCAGTAACGTTTATACTTACTCTATTTTGAACAAAGAGATATCTAGATCTATGCATTTCTATATATTTCTAACTTACCCTAGCTGCTCTTCTACGGCTCATTATAAAACTTAAAGACATGGAAACATCTATGTTAAACAGGTAAAGTTGTTAGGTCTTTTCTGTTCCTCTTCCTTAACAAAAATTATTTGCATCAAGCGGCTGTAAAGTTATGTCCTATGCATAACGTTGTACCTATGGCTTGGCAGTGACTTCCGTCTTAAGAAGCACTGGTAGAAGGACTGTGTGATGCTCACTGGGAGAAAAAAAAATATTTTGAAATCTTTTCTGGAGTTTCAGAAGAGGAGCAGTCAAGAGACGCTCACACTCAGTTGTATGTGATTAAATCTGTTCTTTGATGTGTTCTAGTGGTTTCCAGAGAGAAACATGTATCCATGTCTGCTTGGACTCCAAGCTGGTCATTTCCTTCTATTTCTGTTCTGGCTCTGGGTCTCTATCATCCTCCACCCCTTGTTCCTGTCCATCTGTAAAACTCATAAGTCCAGATTTAAACACAGTAGTGTACACAGGCAAACGATGACTTGGAAGTGCTTGAAGGAAGGGATGTGCTTCATGATTCAAGTGTTTGTGTCGTCTCAGCAGAAAACTTCAACAATAAGAGTCCTACACATGGAAAAAAGCTGTCAGCTTTTCCACAGAAAAACCTAGTATCTTGTGTTATCACCTTTAGAACAAAATGTGGAGGCTTCACCTCAGTGTGTTGACTGAGCCATATTTTAAAAAAGTATAAACAAAGCCTGAGTTTTTAAAAGATTAGTGACCTTTCAGTCAAAATGGGGTAAATAGCAGTCTTCATCACAGTGAACTTCACAAATATCATATCAAGCCTTAGGAATATTTTGATAATTTTATTTTTATAACCAGTGACAGACCTAAATTAGGAGGAAAATTTAGCTACTTTCACAGTATAGAGGTGAGGAGAAAAAAAGGGTACCTGCCCAGTGGTTACAGAGCTGGCCTAAGGAAGCAGAACTATGGTCTAGTGCTTGATACAAGAAATTCTCAACATAAAAATGCCAAAATATCCAGAGTGATAACTCCAAACACGGTTGTACTGCTGTTGTCACTGCCCTAAAGCTATATAAAAAAAGACTGTCCCTAGTAAATTGTCCTCTTCTTTTAGATGAACTTAGGGTCTTCTGTTTTAAACCGTGGCTTAAGCGCTAAATGTGCATAGCTTAAATCAAAGTGCTCTCCTGGGTATTTTTCCCAACTAGGGGAGGTAGCCAAAACTGAGATGCTTAACGGTCTACATGCCTCATACAGATGCTATAGGTGCCTAACTTTGGGCTACAGATATGCCTAAAAACTCAGGGGATTCTTAGCCACCAGCTAAGCCACAAGTCACCTTTTCCATGTCTCCCAACAAGGGTCTTAGAATCACGGCATGTCACCATTTAGCATTTAATACAGATTTTGTATTTAGTTACTGTTGTGGGTCCTCTCCTTTGACTTGAGGTTGTTCATCTTGTCACAGCTTCACCCTTGGTAAAGGGTGACCTGCAGCTTCTGGAGAACTAGAAAAGGGATGTAGAGCCTGTAGCCATAATCCTGATAAGCTGGGTTTTTTTAATTACTCTAATATTTTGAATAGCTTAATCCTCACCAAGAGCTTTGGGAACATAACACTATTACCCATCATCTTCCTCACACTCGTTATTGTACCTACCAGCTACATCCAGGCATCACTAGGCTGAGATGTACATGTAAAGCACATGGTGGGAGGATCAAGCCAATAGCTCCTAATTACACACAATTTTCAGTCCTTGTGAAGAAGAAAGGTGTTTTGTGGTTATTTACATCACTGTGGCACTTTGAAAGTGTATAGGTGGCTTTCTGATACAAGCTGATACAATAGTGGCCCTTTGCATCTAGTAAAGCAAGCCACCTGATGGGGGTCATCCAGGAGATCTTGAAAGACTCTGCAAGGGGCACGTTTTCTGATATTGATAAAAGTATCAACTCCTTTTTCCCCTCCTTTGTCCGAGCAATTAGGTTGGCAGATAACTGTTTCTGGGTCAACTGGTATGGGTTCAGGCTGCTGGACAATGTGGCCTTTGACACTGCTGATTTCTGCTCTCAATATTTTTGTGAGTTCCATAATGAAAACGGACATCCTTGCCTAACCTAGTCAAAGACAAGGCAGAGTTTGCTTCATCCTTTCTTGTTTTCAATCAGACCTCAGTGATCCACAAGGGAATAACCACACAAAGAGTGAGTCTGAAAGCAATGGCCCCCAAAACTTCCAAATCAGGGAGACCTCCTTGTAGCTGCTGGATGATTAAATGTGTTCAGTTGTGCACATAGGGATGACAGAGAAACTAATTACACGGATGTGAGGGAATGCCCTGCTGTATGGGAAAAAGCAGTGCCCAGAGGAAAACTGAGATGGTGCCTTCATGCCTGGCACTGGTCTCCTCAGGCAGGGAGTGATCTTGCTGCTGATGGGAGCGTACCTGTGTGCTGACATCCCTCCCAGACAAAGCATATGGTCACCCCGGCCAGGCCACCAAACTTTGCAGCGCAGTGGGAAATATCTGCCTCCCGCATGAGAAGGCTGCTTGCTTACTTCCACCGGGGCAGGGGAGGAGGGGTGGGAAAGGAGCCCCGGGGGAGCCGCAAATAATAAATAACCATTTCAGCTGTTGCAGCAGCAGCGGAATAGAACCGGGGAGGACAGTCGGGGCGGAGGAGGGGGCTTACAAGCGGGTGCCTGGAGGTCGGCGGCGGCCTGGCTCCCCTGTCCCCGGGCTCCCGGGGCCGCAGGACACGCGCGTCCCCGCGGTCCCTGGGGCGCGGGCGGTGCCGGGGGCTGCGGGCGAGCGCCGCCGGCTCCAGGGCGCTCTTGTTGTTGTTGGTCCGGTGCAGGAACTTGGCAGGGGCGCGCAGCCGGTCCCCGCTTCGGGTCCCACAGGCAGGAAAAGTCTCCCAGCCTGCGGAGGAGACAGCCTGGCTGAAACAGCCCCGCCAGCTCTGCTGCAGATAAGTTAATGTACACAGAAGGGACGTAAATTACCACGACCCTCAGCAGCAGGACATTGGCCAGGGCCTGTCAGGAGGAGGACAAGCGCCGGCGAGCTCCGCGCCTCGCTGACATTTACCTCCAGATAGAGCCGCCGCTGCCCGGCGAGGAAGGACCTGGTGGAGCCAGGGCTTCCTTGAAAACAGCTGCCTGTCCCTGACACCTACAAACTAATGCGGTTTTAATCAGGGGAATTAACGGAGGGCAGCGCACTGTTTTCCCAAACGATTTGCATGGGGACGGCAGCCTTTTTCCCCCTCCGCCGCCTCCTCTGTGGCTCCACTGCCATTTCCCTTATGTTTCTTTATCTGAGCTGATTTTTTTTTTTCCTGCCCCCCTCCCCCCGCTCCGGGGAGCCAGACGTGCCTTCATCTCCACCCCCTGAGCCCTGACGACACTCACCTCCCTGTTTACACACTGACATCACAGTGCAGCCTCCCTCCAGCCCAGAAATAACCCCTGGGAATAGAGCAAACAGGAAAAGGCCACTGCTGTTGCGTCCTTCGCAGCTACAGCCACATCACCCCTTTCAGTGACTGCGCCCGAACGGAGCGGTGCATGGGCAGTGGTATCCTGGGATCCTGAGAGCCTCTCCAGCCCGTGTCACCATTGTGACATGAAATTACACGAGACGCCCAACTGGGCTCTGCTTGGCAGGGGGATGGCAGAGCCGAGATGGGTTAACTGCATCCAGGTAACAGGAGGAGTCAGTGGGAGGGCCAAGGCTGGACACCAAGTCTTCTGCTTCAGCCATTACACCATGCTTCTCCACAAAAATATGTTTCCCCCTCTCTCCTTCCCTGTGTTTCATTTCCTTCATGAAGGGATGCAGTTAAACTAAAAGCCAGGTATACTGAATGGACAATGGGAACAACAATGGGAAAATGTCTGCAAGGTCACCCTCAGTTATTCCAAATATCGTCTTGTAATACACACACAGCCCATTAATTTCAGCAGGACTCCTTGTGTGGTAAGCTTCTACCCAAGATGTGTGTGGGAGGCTCATTTGGGTCCATGGAGATTTCATTATTATTGTAAGCTTCAGCTTTAGAAGGCTCCGGGGGACAGCGCTTTGCTCTCACTCTTAGGGAAGAGCCAGGCTTAGTCAGGCTAATTTGTGTGTCTTTAACATGCTGTCTGCCCTTGCTTCCCTGGGCTCTGCTCTCTTGTGTTTGTTAATTACTCTGTCTGGACACCTGGCAGCAGTCACTACTGTGGCTGTGCTCAATAGAATTATGCTGGATTATTTAGGTTGCATAAATGTCCCTAAATGCTTAACTTATTTTTTCTGGCTTTGGAAAGGCAATTGCGTAGCAGCAAGGAATGGGTAACTTTAGGGAGGCCAGAGAGCAGGTGCTGCGCCCAGAAAGACCTTTTTGCCTTTTAGTTTTCCCCCAGAGATGCTGGGTACAGCATGATGCTCTTGGACCAGCCTGCCTGCCCATCCATTATGGTTTTATGCAGTTGGCTTCCCTGGACATGGAGTTGTAGGCGTATCTGTCAGGCGTATCTGAACGTGGAGTTGGAGACAGCAAGCATAAAAGGCTCTTGCCCAAAGCCTTTATAACCTGTGTTAGAGACAAGAAGTATGTACAAAGATCACACAAAACCACTGCTTTTCTGATAATTAATTTTTAAAAAAAGTATATTTAGGGAGGACAGGATTTCCAATGGTTTCTCATAAGCACCACCATTCTTGAAATGCAGAGTCACCATTTTCACTTTTTGAAATGCAGAGTCTGTGCATAATCATGGCCATGTCCTAAGGAATGTTGTTGGGACATCCATTTCCCCAGAGCAGTCTCTTCTACTCTGCCACCACAGCCTGCTAGCAGCACACAGCCTCTCAGTGACACAGCATGGGACACAAATTCTCCAAGCTAAAGCAATGCCCTTTGTTGGGGCCCTCTGCCATTGCCTTTTGCCTTCTGGCAAGGGGTGACAGGAGAGCTGCAGCCCTCCATGTGCCTTCTGCTTCCCTCCCAAAAAATCTATGAAGAACAACAAAAGTTGTCTGAGGAAGGCTAATGGCAGACAAAATACATGGAGTGTAGAACTCAGGTTGCAAGTGCTTTCCAATGACTAGTTTTGGGATATTCTGGGATCAGAGAAGCTGTGTAAATAGCATGGACAGTAAAAGATAAAGGTGATGTGCCTAGCGTTCTGAGTGAAAATACTCTCTAAACTGGTTATTTACTGCCCTGCATATCATTATGTCTTGAAAAAAGTAATGACTTTTAACCAAGGAACCAGTAAGAGGATTGATTCACTCTCCCATAAGTGCAGTACCTCATTGTATCTCCTGGAAAAGAAGACTGATCTAGTGGACGTATACTTCTTTTTTTTTGTTTGGGCTTGGTTGGGTGATTATGATTATGATTATGATTGTGATTGTGATTGTGATTTTGCACTTGTTTAGTTTTCCTTTTTTTTTTGGTGTGTATTTTAATTTTTTTCTGCACTGTAAATAAAAGAAAAACTAGCAATAAGATATAAAAGTAGGTTGATAACCAGGTATATAACAGAGAGCAATGACCTCTCTTCCCTTACAGCTTACACATGCTGGGCAAGGAGTAGAAATATCCTTGACCTTGATGGAATTATTCCAGCATCACCTGCTGTAATGGCTTTTCTAGGGTTGTTATAGGGTCAAAGTGTGACCAGTATGTAAGGGTTTGGTTGTGGCAACACCCTTTCTGCTCAGGAGAGATGGCCATGGGAGTCTGGGAGTGCATTGCGGCCAGATGGCCAAATCCTCTCCCACATCCAGGAACTGTTCTACATCCATCCCTGGAAAAGAAAAGGGGCTGGGGTCTGTTCTCTGATGAGTTCCTTCAGCTCCTAGAGAACAGAGGAATACAGGCTGCTCTGCTTCAAGACAAAGAAGTGGATAAAGCAGCAGCCATTCCCACTGTGTGTGTGCCAAGGACAGGACCCTCCGGTGCCTCCATCGCTCCATCTGAAGACGTGGCTTCCCTGGAGACCCAGCCTGTGGGAGCTCTGGCACTGGCGGGCTCCACAGCCTGATGCATGTTTTCATCTCTTCCTGCACAGAACGCCCCCCGTGTTTTCTTCCAAAATACATCCACGTTCCTGGCACTGGAAATCTTTTATCTCTATGTGTTGTTTTGAGCACACCCACTGCTTCCTGACTGAAAGCAGTTATGGCATAGACAGAGATTTACTGACATCAGATAGTGGTTTTCTTAAAGCTGCTTTAAGCCAGATTGTTCTTTTGGTGGACATGACACAACTGGGCTTCATTTAGATGGAAAACAAAGATCAGTTTTCCCAAAGTGATCATGTTTGGAGCAGGAAACTAAACTGTGAATGAATGTATCTTGAATGCTGCAGGGCTAATGGGGAGGACTAGCACAACTATGGTTTGAGCAGATGCTGATTTTGATTCCAGAGGGGCTAAAATCTGATTCAAATTTGGGGGAACATGCCTAGCTTCATGGCAGGTGCCAGTGACTTCAAACCAGGACCATAGCCATGCAAAACACACGCAGAAATAACTCCAAATGGCACTTTCTCAGTCCATCTACAACATCAGAAGCGAGGAGAAGGGTGGATAGTACAGAAGAGGTTTCTTTTTGGGCCCAGCTCCTACAGCTGCTTCACTCTTTCTCCTGTGCTCAGTCAGGACCATTCCCCCCATACTGCAGCCCAGCAGGACTCCTGTAGGCTGGAGAATCCAGCCTCACATTTTTTGGTGATCTGTTGCTGTGTTCATACCTTTTCAGTGCACTTTATTTCAGAACTCTGTTCTTTCTTGTTTCCAAATGGGACTTCTGTAGTGAGTCACCCCTAAAATACCCAGTGGTATGTAAACATGCCCAAGCTCTCCGGAAAGAAGGAATCCCAGCTTTTAATGCTGCAACAGACACCCTGATGAGATGCTGGCCCATCTATGTGCCTAAATGCTCAGGCATTTTGCTTCAAGATGAAGAGGCCAGGGTTTCTTTTTCCACTAATGTAAATGCAGATTTTGACACACAGGTGCTGAGGGATTTGGGAAGGTATCTCTGATTCAGAAAAAAAAGAGTTGTTTGACTGTACATAGATGGTCTCTGGCTTCCTTCAGGGATGCTCCCCCTTTCCCCCAGCCTTGCACTTTGAATAAGCATCCAGAGGCTTGGAAGCTTATCCAGACTTATCCAAATCTCTTTGAAGCAATGGATTAAGGCAGGAACCCTGGGACCCAGGCCAAGAAACCTCAACAGCACAAGTCAGTGAGAAACCAAGAGTCTGTCCAGGGGAGCTGGCTAAGGAAAAATGAAGAAGTCCATCCCAGGGAGGCAACAGGAAGGGATCATCTGTCTGGGGAAGAAGGGCTCCATGGGGAGCAGAGCGAGGGGAATGAGAGAGGGGGAAGGGCACAAGCCAGACTGGGAGGGCTGGAAGAAGGCTCACTGTGTAGGCTCAGGCCCCAGTTGCTTTAAGCCAAGCCTGCCTTATGGGTCTGTGACCCTGGCTGCAAATCTTGCACAAAGGAATTATGACAGGAAGCTTCTGGTACTCTCTGGCAGTGGCTGCATCAGCAACACTGGTGGAGCAGCCTGTTATCCCAGGACAGACTACCTTGTGGGAGGTATAAATAAGGGGAGACATGACAAAATATTATGAAATAACAAATGGTCCCAAAGAAGAAGACCAGAAGGTTTCTATTCACCTTCTTCCATGGCAAAGGATAAGAGGACATTTAATGAAATACTAATATATGGCAAAATAAGAACAGATGAAAGGAAATCCTTATAGATACAGCATAGTCTAACCTGGTGTCATTCTTTGGTACAAGACACCACTTTGTCTACGAGTCTTGAGGGACTGAAGAGAGAGTGAGATATATGAACAAGTAGCAGGGTTTTACCAATCTATTGTATAAGGATCAAAAAAGTGTGTGGGATTGCCTCACAGTTTCTTATAGTTTTTGCTGATTTTTTCTGTTCTAGGTGGATCAAAATATTGTCAGTAGACCAATGTTTGAACCGAGAAAGGCAGATTGAACAAACCTAAGCCATGGTGTGGAGTGTAAGTGGAGCTAGAAGGGCAGAGGAGAAGCAGCAGGAAGGGGGGCTGGTGGTCACCTCTGCTGTCCTGCAGTCCAGCAGCCCCATGCCCTGGAACCTATGTCTTGCTGTGGGCTGAGACAGAGCCTCGACCACCCAGAATGTCTCCCAGAGCAGGAGTTACCCTTTTCCAGACACCTAGTTTGTTGTTGTCAATGTTTGTTTGGCCTTGGTTTTATCTTAGCTGTTTCATTCATCTTTACTTTTGGTGGTTTATTTTTCCTACCCAAATCAACCAAACAACAGGCAATTAGGCTATTTTACTGTGAAAAACATATGCATGTCCCATGTCCTGGGCTTCCAAAAATGGGTGGGAGCAGAAGTAATATTACTGATTTACAGATTTTTTCTAGCAATTGATGTTGTTGTGACTAAGACTGGAAACTGTCTTAAAGCAGAAAAACTGAAGTAATTTCAGAGCAGTGTTGCAGCTCACAAGTGTGCCTCCACATAAGAAAGATAAATTGATACATAGGTAAAATGGACACTCAGCTTTGAAAACAGAGACAATTTTTCATCTTTTACTCATTTCTTAACTGGTATTAAGACTTTTGAACTACCAAAACTGCATAACACCCTCCCCTATCATGCTGTAGCATGAATTTCAACTTGTTAATTGTTCCTGAGTGAAGCTTGTGGGTCATGGAGGAAAAAGACATCTGCTAAAATTAGCGCTTCAAACTCCTATGGTATTTTTGAAACTTGGGCAACCCTTCAGCCTGTTCCCCTCTTCATACATTTTTTTTTTTCTTCTTCTCCACACCCCATGTGCAACAAGTAGTAGAAGAGGGAGCACAGAGCTGACTGGGCTTCTCTGTAGTGCACTTCTTGGGAGATGAGAAAGCCGAGAAATTGCTAATGGAAAGCTAGTCAGGCAAGAGCAAAAGACTAGCTCAAAGACCCTTGTGATTTGTTTTAAGCAAAGAGGAGGCTATCACCTGGTGGTACAGTGCTTACTGCATCTACCAAGTATCAGGAACAGCAGCACAACAGTAATATGAGGGGAGGGAGGGTGTAAAGAGGGGAAGTGAAAAGTTACTTCCAAATATGAAGGAAAAAACATTCAAAATGTTTGTCTTAGAACTATTTTTCTGGTTAATGTTTAACCTTTCACTTTTCCAAAGTAATGTTCTTGTTATCAGTTCCATTGCTGAAGGTCACATATAGAATAAAAGTCATATCTTAAACGTGAATAAATAACACAAGCAGAAATTAATTGAGTGCAAATGACTCATGCAACATTTAAGGTTTTCTTTACCTACCAATGTAAGCAAATGGTGTAAGCGTGTCCCTTTTTGTCCCATGAGCTGAAAAGAAAGCAAGTGAGCCAGAAATGACCTATTGTGCCACAAATGCACTCGAGCTCCATTAGGAAGGCTCTTGTCCTCAAATCTAGCTATTCTGGGAAGCAAACAACTGTAGGACGAAGGGGATATCAGTGCCCTGGCAGGGGACATGCTTGGAGGGCAGGGGGAGGCTCCCCACTAATGGGGAGCACTGGGAGGGCTTTTGAGTTGCATTGTGGTGTAGCGAATGACAGCTGTGACTTTGACTGATGTTGGGAGCTCTCTGATAGGAATCCAGGGGATAAAAACAAATGTTTTTGAGGAATTTGGGACCAATAAATCAATCATTTCATTAAAGCAAACAAACACGATGTATATGGTTTGTCTCCTGTGTTCAGGAGTCTCAAGAACTTTATGTGCAAGGAGGGGTCATCCACTGAGGAGATTTGTTCATGTAAAGGGGAAGTTAACTGGAAATAGCAAAGAGTGTCCTTCAAATTTCCTTTATGGTAAATCCCTAACAGTGTCTATTTATGGACTAAAGTAGCCCTACTGTTTCATAAAGGAGAAACAGGGATAGGAAAGAAGCAAATGCTGCCACATAAGAATTTGCAACACAGTCACCTGGCTTACCAATATGGTTCATAAATACACATTTGAATTGCACAGTCTGGAAGCATCAAATATTGAGAAACTTCCCTTTCATTGCAAAGATATTAATTTCTCATCCAAGATCCATTAATTAGGGAGGAAAACCCCTGCTTTACAATGCCCAGGGTGTAATTCTCATTATTTGATCAATTATTTTTTCATTCCAGAGCAAACCCTCTGTTGCTGAGCAGTTGTTTCCTGTTGAAGGCACAGAAGCAGCAACCACTTGTCTTATAGTTAGGTTTCAGTGAATCCAAACCTTTTCTGATATTACTGTGGAGACAGTTCCTGAGATGGTTGTAAATAATTAGACAGCATTTATTTATCCAGGTCCTTTGTTGTGCTCTACTCTGTTGATAAAACCAGACAGTTTTAAGGAAAAAGAGAATGTGAAAGCGGTACTACCAAGCAATCTGCTTTCTAGATGATTTATGAACTACTGTCCCCTTAGTACAATAGAATCATAGAATTGTTTAGGTTGGAGAACACCTCTAAAATCATCAAGTCCAGCTGTAAACCCAGCATTCCCAAGCCCACCATTAAACCATGTCCCAAAGCACTACTTCTACGTGACCTATAAATAGCTCTAGGGATGGTGACTCCATCTCTTCTCTGGGCAACCTGTTCCAGTGACACATTTTGATGGTCTCACTCTCATCTAGGCTGGCTTGCAGGGGATCTGTGGCTGATAAAGCATTTGCCTGAATCAGATGAAAACACTTGTGTGTTGGAGATCCCAGCTCATGGAGAGCTGGCAGAGCAAAATGTCAGTGGATAGAAGAGAGGTTTTTCTGGGTACCTCTCTCATTTTAGGGACTGCTATTTTTCCCACACCTGGGAGGTAGGAGCATAACAGCTTTGCTGCTGGGATGAAGACTGCTCCCACAGGCACATTGCAGTTATGGCCCAGTCTTCACATGTCCCAAAGGGTAGGATTGTCTGAGCCTCAGGTGTTTTGAAGGGCCCGTTCTAAGTGGCTTGGGAATGGACTGTCAGAGCATTCAAATGACCCATATACTTCTTAATAGCAATCATCATATTTCTAAAGGAGTCTCATTTTACTTGACCTTTTGCTCTGCACTCTGCAAAGTTAAGTCAATAAATTAAAATCCAGCTTTGATGTCAAAGAGTTGTGGTATACTCCTGAAAAGGA
>WAAG01019527.1:144625-192830 GCA_013390105.1 Tichodroma muraria | reverse complement strand
TTTTTTTTTTTTTTTTTAGGAAATAAACATTGGCAAAGAGACAAATGAGTTGATCTATTTCTCCTAATGTGAGTCAAGTTTAATTTTTAAGCTGATAATAGTAATATTGCCTCAAAGTCTCAGAAACATAAACTCCAAAGAAATGAGAGCACTTTCTTCAGCAGTAGATCACACCATGTCACAGACAACACTTGGATCCCTGCAAGAAACTTGCAATTTGGAGGATTAGAGAGAGGGGCTTTTTGTTTTTCTGAGACCACTACCAAGCCTGTGCAAATGCACAGAGAACCGCCCTCAGTAGCATGGCAGTATTTCGCTTTCTGAACAGGAAATTCAGTATATTTTTTTGCCTAACCCAGCTCTCAGATAAGTTTTATTTCCCTCCTCTTGCAAGAAGTATGTGTCTGTTTTCTAGACCAATATCTAGAAACAGCTTCTTTTGGCATAGCCTCTGATTTCTGAAGAGAAAGGGGCTGTTGAGAGCTGATGTTGTGGTCCAAGTCACTGTCTATCACACTTCCCTGCTCTATTTTCACTTTTCTCATGTAACATCACATCATCTCACTTAATACATTTGTTTCTGATTACAGGCTGTGTATAATGGCCCAGCACAATGCCTTACAGTATGCTATGGCTTCATGCCATGGGAAAGCATATTCGTAATTTTTATGACCCCAGTGCAGCACTGATGCATTTTTTAAAAAACAGAAGAACATATAAAGGAATTATTTTGCAGCAGGATTAAGCATCATTACTCACAGCAGACATACACATTGGAACTCATTAAGCCTGTGCTTTGTTATTCTTGGTATTTCAGAACATTTGCTGTAAGTGTCTCTTGGTTCTTTCCAATTCTGCTGTATAAAATCCCTTAAAATTAGGCAGGACTAGGCCATAAAGCTCTTGATGTCAGATGTTGGGGCCAGATTTTCCCCTCCCTGTCAATTTAGAGTGAATCTGCAGGCAAGGTTTTTTGGTTTGGTTTTTTTTTTTTAGCTTCAGATGGTCCAAAAAATGCTGGAGGAATGATAAGAAAGGTGGCAAGTAACAGCAGAACAGCAGAATGGGTGGGTTACAGAAAATGAGTACACACAGCCTACGGTTCCCATTCCCATTCCATACTGTTGAAAAAATTAAAAAATAAAACTGAGAAGAGCCTGGGTGGACAGAAGGATGGGGTGGGGAAGAAAATGTCAGAGCAAGCCCCTGGCTATTTCTCATTTCATTTCACTCAGTGGAAATATGTCAAAATCAGGGCGAAGAGAAGAAAAGGGAACATTGAAATTTGAGGGAGAGGGAGGATGTGTGTGAAAAATTCCATGAAATGTGTTTCCATTTTAAAGTCTTCTGTGCAGAAACAACTGCAACATTTTCATGTGTTCTTCTCCTTATTTTCAATCCTTTTTCTTTGCTCTCAGAGGAAATAGGCTGAAACCAAAGCAGTGCAAATGCTTCTCAGAGTTGTGCTACCCAGGGTCTAACTCCAGAAAACCTTCTGGCAATGAGACATGAGGATCAACATCAACCTTGATGAAACTCCACTGACATCACCGGGACTGTGCTACGGCAGAAGTTATTCCTCTGAGAGGAAGTTCTCTATTTTAAGATGAAGAAGATACAGAAGCAAAACAAGAAGCAGAGTCCAGTGAATGGCTCCATTCATGAGGATGGAAAGTTTTGGTAGGATGAACTGAATCCTGAACTGTCATTGCTACTTTTTCTCCTTGGCGTCTGTCTTGGAGTGGTTTTGTAAGAAGATGTCATTCCATACACACAGCCTAATTCCCCACTCAACATACCAGTGGCATTACCCGCCTCTGACCTCCCACACGCTGTCATACCCTTATCAGGACACTCACACACATGCTAGTGCCAGGACCCTTTGGTAGCTTCAGAAAAAGGCAAAGCCAGTCTTATGAGTCAGGATCTGGTAATGCTAAGTGCTGGAGAAAATGTGCACAAACAGATAAGCGCAAGGCTAAGGATAGTGCCTGCCTTCTGGGACTGCCTCTGCTTTAATGTTATCCAGAAGACAAAGTTGAGAGCATGAAGATCTCTGTAGGCTTCTATTACTAGGTCTGAAAGTCTCTAGGGCTTTGTGGGACGACTGGGATGGAAGCTTTGAACCCAATCTGCCCCGCAGATCTTCCCCATATTTCTTGAAACACCGCCATATTTAAGAGTGTCAAATCTTCTTTACATACAAATTGACATTTGTTTGCCCTAAAGCCCATTCAGTGAAAGCCATGCTTCCCATGTGGTGAGGGAAAATCAGATGTACTCAACCCCACTTCTGCTCCATCGGCCTTCTTTTGATTCTCACCTTACCGTGTCAACCACTTCAAACATAACTCAGCTGTTCCAGCACTGAGATATTTCATGTATCCTAGGTCCAATCTGTTCTGTGGGTTGGGGTTTTTGGGTAAAAAACTGTGAGCGAAAGTTTGAAGGTTAGCTCTGGAGATTTAGCCCAGGAAAAGGAGTTCTGTCCTAACTGAGCTAGCTTAGCCAAAATGAGTAGGTGAGTTTCTTTTGCACTCTTGTCTGACAAAACAGTTTTTCCCGAGAATGGAAATGCTCTGCAGAGGTTCACACAGTGAATGTGATTTGGGCAGACAAATAATATTCTGATACAATCATTGCCTCTTGTGTCCTAAAAAATGAAAATATTGGATAAGATCCCACCTCCTGGCTTTGTGCCTGTCAAGAATAGGATCTATTAGTCTTTAAAAGAAATAATAATAATACATAGTAGCCAAGGAGAGCTATGTGAACTGGCATCTAATCAGTGTTTCATGGAGGGATTTTTTTCCACTTAATTGTTTTTTTTTAATTCTCAGAACTGTCATTAGCAAACAAGATTTTACTGCTCCAGGCTTTCCTTGCCTTCTCATGCAGGGACACTCCAGTTTTCTGGGCAGATTTTCTTTCTTCCTTTAGGATAATTTCTGTATCATACCAAAGATAGACCCCCAGAGCAGCAGCGTGCAAGAACTATGAAGCCTTCTTGCCACCCCTAGAAAGATGGAGTAGTGACAGCCCCTCCGATTTTCTGTATTTGAAATCAGCTCTCTGTATTCCCCAACTGCTCTTACAAATATGTGACCAGCTCCACCTTGGCCAGTGCCACCAGGTACTACCCCTCAGTTGCCTCACAGCTGGTGTAGTCATTTTACAAGTCTGTCAGGTGTTTTACATTTGTTTCCACCTGTTTGCAGCAGTGCAAACTTCTACATGAGGTGATGAGAAAGCTCTGATTTCTGTGATTCCCAGTGACGGCATGAAGTTTTAAACTATTCCTGGACTTTTAGAGCTCAGAAAATCGTGTCCCCCAGATTCATTTATTTACAGCCCAAATTTGCAGTATAAGTTACTCCTGCACATCACACTTGGAGCAATATTCAAATAGTTTGCCTTTTCCATCGAGTGGAAACATCTAGTGTAAAATGGCAACAAAGAGGTTGCCAGAGTGTCTCAGGCAAGAACCAGCTATTGCATGTATGTGCTCATGGGCAGGCTCTAACAGCATGCTAAACCCCATTGGGCTGTGGGGACAGATGTGGGCGGCACCTCTTCCTGCTCTCCAGGTCCTCTGGCATTTCCCGCACGCGGCCAAGAGGTTTTTGTTGTGTGCAGCTTCTTGCATCAGGGCTGGCCCGATATCCTTCCAGCCCAACATATCTGCAGCCAAACCCTCAAAGCCTATCGTAGTTTGGAAAGCCACTTAGGGCCGGAGCTGTGTTACCATGTGTGAACTGACAGTGTCACTGTCAGTGTACATAAGTCCTAAAAAAAGCAGAAATCAGTTGTCTTCTGGGTAAGAGCCAGGTTTCTGACTGTTCTTATTTGCGTGTGCCTAATTTCCTTGCTGTTGCTGCTGATAGTTTTAGTTTTTTGATAGATAATACTTTACCTGAATTCCAAGAAAGAGTATGTTCCTTCAAGAGCCTGGAAGACCATGTATTCCAAGGAAAACATTACATTATAGCCACAAAAGCCTGTTTTGTTTGCCTAGAAGCAGCTGATGCAGCTATTTCCCCTCCACATGATCATGGGGTATCTGCTGGATTATTGGAAATGAAAACACAGAAGAGTATGGCAGAGAAGCAGACTGCCCCTTCAAGACTTCACACACACTGGCTCTAGAAAAGTATGAGTAAAAAGAACACTCTTCATTTGTGTGCCTACAGATATGTATTCAATGTGTAAATGTGGACGTTCTGCATATATGTGTGTTTGGCATCTGTATATAACAGACCTATATATGGGTATGTATGTGCAAGAGGGAAGAGGAAAGAACAGAGGAGCACCAGTGTTCGTCCTCTATTAACCAGATCATCTTTCAGACAAGGAAAAATGCTACAACCGAGCCAAGGCTCCTGCTCAATGAATTAATGCAAAGCCAGAAAATTATGGCAAAAAATGCTGTCTGAGCATGACCAGAATTTGAACTGCTTAATATGTGCGCGTTGCTGTACACTCCGTTTCCAAATAAGCTGCACTTGTAGTTGTGGGTACCACAGTGATGAGTGGGTTTGCTTGAAGTCCTGAGCAATCAAATTTTTTATTTTTTTTCTCTAAACTGATGATAAGTATCTGGAAGATAAAAAAAGCAACCTAAAATGCCTTGATATTTTTTCAGTGCAGAAAAATATTATATGACATCAGAATGTAGTCCACATGGTGAAGGGTAATAAAAGAGAAGGAAACAATAAGAAGATGGTGAAATGTCACACTTAATCAATGATTTGAAATGATTAAAGTACAAATGGGTAAATGCTAAGCAGAATCTTTTAATTGGTTGCTTGAAGGCAGCAGTTTTTTCTGGAGACAGCAGGCTGAGATGATTCCGAATCTTTGCATGTCCAGTACATGAACCCATACCTGGTTTCTGTGTGAGATGACTCCTTTGCAGGAGGGGTCCTCCTGCAATAATAGTCATAGGAGTAATCACCATCATCATCATCGTCATCATCATCATCATCATCATCATCGTCGTCATCATCATATCCTCCACACTGAGCAGTAGAAGTCTTGTACTTCGGACTCTCCCATCACACTTCCCAATAGCCTGTCTCTCCTTCAGTGTAAGTGGATGCAGCATTGCCTTCTTCCTGGTCCATGATCCCTAAGCTAGACCTCCTGCTGAGGTTGTCCTCTCCCCATAGCACCATCCAAAAGGTTTTTCCCCATGCTCAGAGAAGCATGGTTAGATGGCTCAGACTTAGATGCAGCATGCTCATATGGCCTAGCTGTGTCATTCTCCACTAGCACAACTTGCTTCACGGGGTCTTTCCTGGTTAAGAAACCAGGGAATAGAGGCAATTCATGGTGTGGAAGCAAAGACTTTTTTTTCTCTGATGTGCCTCCATACCTCCCTTAACATTTTCCTGAGCTGTTTTCCAGCTTCTCTGTTAACCAGTAATCTTCCATCTTCAACACTTGTCAATGAACTGAGTTACTTTCCTTGATACTTCGTATGTGGGCCCCCACATGACTCCTCCAAATTGATTTTCAATAATCTTCCATCTTCAATACACATACTAAAAATAGAGTTTGTAATTCTTTAGATATTTTTCTTCCAATCCTTCCCCTCATTACCTGGCCGTTTATCTTCTCTGCTGGCTGGTTAGTACTGGTGGTATTGTTTGTTAGTTAGCTGACCAAGTTAAACACTATTATCTTTATATCTCTAAGATCTTAAAAAATTTGCAAGTAGACTGGTCAGACGATAACAACCCTGTCCCATGTTGTTTATTATGTTCAGATATATTGTCCTAAGCAAGGAAGACTGAGATGGAAACTCCATCACAGAACTTCTGAAGGAATTGCCATGCTATGCTATGTCAAATTCGCTGCTCAGAACCCATGGTGGTAAATTGGCAGAAAGTACTTTTGAAAGAAGATTGTGTGGTTATGGCATTGAAGATATGACTCAAGCATTGAACAGCCCCTTGGAAGAAAACAGAAATATTGGGCATCAGAATGACAACTGCAGACACTGAAATCCCAATACACAGTTCCCAGGCCTTTTTTGCCAATGAAAAACAGAAACTAATCCCTGGCAGGCTTCAGGAAGAACATCTTTTCTTGTTAGTTAAAATAAACTTTACTTCAGAGCAATTCAGTGGAAAAATATTTACCAGTATTGCACAAAAGTGATGCTTCTCTCCAAAATGTTTTTGAGAAGACACATATATGTAAGCTCAAGCACCAAGTATAATAGAAAGCAAGAAATGGCCTGTAAGTGGTCCAGGAGATTGGTTAACTTTTCAGACATGAAGTGTGTGCAATAGGGTCTGGATAAGATGAAGGAAAGGCAGAGAAGAGAGGTACAGATTTGGAAGTAGTTTTCCTTTTTTTAACTCTGGGTCAAACCAAGAGTGTGGAGATCTCAAGGCCAAATTTTTGATTGATATAAATGCAGAGTAAGCCACATGTTAGGCTCAAGTAGATCAGAGAGTTGGCCTGACTCTACTTTCCCTGCACTGATATGAAGCAGGACTAACTGCCCTGTAGCCAGTTAATAGGTTTTAGAAGACTGTCAGAGCAGCACCTCCAGAGCTGAGACTGTTTAATGGCTAAAGAGTCTTGGAGCAATTTCGGCTCTGGTAGCTGTGCAGTGTGATGGTAGCCTGCGTGTCAAAAGGACAAAAACAAGGGTGTACTGAGAAAGCAATTAACAGCAGAGAATCAAATATAGTAATAGGAGGACCAGCTTCATTCTGTATTCCCCTTTTGTCCACACTCTGGACAAATTACACTTGCTTTTCCTTTCCAGTGACTGCTGTTTTAATGTATGTAACATCGGCAGTGGTACATGAACTTTGAACATCAGTAGTGGCGTAAGCACTGTTTGCTTTGGCCCATATTACAGGACATTGAAAAGCAAAGTGAAAAGGAAGACCTTTTTTTTTTTTTTTTAAATGCAGTATTAATTGCTTTTCCCTCCCGTACGTTCTAGAGAGTCCCTCTTGCAAAGCCTGGGATTAAGTTTCATGTTCACAGTTGTCCTAAACCAAGATACTACCCTTGGACTTTTTTATTTTTTATTTTTGCTGGACATATCAAAGCATTTTGATCAGGCCAAGTCATTGAACTGAGTAGTGCCAAAGTAAATAGAAAAGTTTAAATTACTGCAGCAAAGGGACCAAAATTTCAGCCAGGACCCTACTTATGGGGATTTCCAAGCTATTCTATAGGGCTCCAGTATATAAATTTCCTAGATGTGACTTACCCATCAATTTTGATTATCCTGCTGATTTATTTCTGATTACCAAGGTCATCTCCACATTCAAAATGCATTTTATCTTGTCAGAAATGTTAGTGATGGGGTTTTTCAGAGACTCGGGCCAGCCTCCAGCTCTCAACATTTTGGAACTGCTGGCGGGGAGCCTGCTGGCCCTGTCACACCAAGCAAACACCCGGGGGTCCTCTGGGACCCGTGGATGCAGGCAAAAACCTTGCTCTCTCAAGCCACCTCACAGGCTGGTGGCTGCTAAAAATTGCTGGATAGCAATGGGTGCAGCCCCTGCTATGTACACCATAATTCCCTGGGGTGAACCTGAGGGTGAAGGCAAAGCTGAATCCATCCCATCCACAGCATGCAAAGCTGTGTGACACAGACTTTCACATTTTTCCTTCCTGACTGGTCAAGAGGTTCTAGTTTTGCACCAAAACATTCATTACGTTATATAGAACAGTCAAGGTTTAGCTTATTTGTTGCCTCACACTTCAGGCAACTGGCTTTTTATCTGAATGTGCTCATTACCCGAGCTAATAAATACTTTTAACATAAAGTATTATCTCCTTTGGATTTTTGGAAACCAACCAAAAACTAAACACATCCGTTTCCTATTGTTGGTTTGGAGATATTTTAGGGCCCCATCTTTATTTTTAACCCTGATTTTTTTCCCCTTATCCAGTAATGGAAAAGAAAAAATTGGAGTCAACAAGAAAGGACAGGCAAGAGCAAGGAAACTTCTGTTTTATTGAACTGCACTTCTCTCTAGGTGGAAAATTGTAAACAAACAAGCAAAACCAGAACCCAAGCCATAGCTGAAAAACCAAGCAATACTTGTTAAAGAAAAAAAAATCTCAAACAACAAAGATTACAAGAACATTTTGAAACCAATCTTTTCCCTATAAAATATCTATAAGAAAGACTGAAAACCTTTGGGACAGAAGGGTTTAGAAACAAAGATATCCCGAGAATCAAAAAAAAAATCTGGGTTTGGGAGTATATACTGCCTGCACGTGAGTAACCAGAGTTTTGCCAGGACATGGAGGTCATGGAGGCACATCTTCAGTTCGTACGTGCACCAGGAGATACAGACATAAAGATGGAATTGTGCTCCCAACAAAACCCAGTCACTCTCTGAAGAGTTGAGGTCACTGCCATAGGACAGAAAAGGGATGTCTGAACTGGGCAAACCAGGACATTATCAACTGCTGTGACAGGGAAAACTCCCATACGAAATATCAGCCCAGGTCTCGTGAGGCATGTTAACAACAAGCTGAACTGCAGGTAGGCATGAAGAGGAGCAAGCACTTGTGAACTTGGTTGTTATTGGCCAGACACTGAGGAATTGTCCTGGAAGAAGAAAAGAATGAAACAGAAGCCATAGCCACTGATGTGGTCTTCATCTCTTGCACTGAAAGTGCAGCAGAGCGAGTGAACCCTGATCCAATCACCACCCTCTGCAGGTAAAGAGGGATGGAAGGGTCTGGGAGGGAAGGACGGATGGACTTCGTACCCCTCTCTCACTTCTTAGGAGCAACATTCAGAGAAATATAAAATGCCTGCGTGGCTGCAGAGATGGCTGAAAACAAGTTTAAAAATACCCTTTGGATTTTCGGATATATCTGGATAAAATATAAATTTTAAATTATTAAAATTTATATTTTAATAATTCCAAAATTACCTTTTGGAGATGCATGGTAAGGAATGGACAGAATAAGGGCTATTTGTTCTGATAATTAGTTGTGTCCCCATTTGCCCAATTGCAGCCCAATTTGTGGGTTTGGCAAGATTGTTGTAGGGCTGGCTCTTTGCCTGACTAAAAGGGATTTTCCTTGCTTTTAGGAAGAACTCTGGACTTTGAAACTACTTGAATAGATAATGCTATAAAACCTCTTTTTTTCTTCTAATGTGGTGTATGCTTCTTCCTTCCCTGTTTTTTATTCTTTGAACGTCTGTGGACTAAGCCAGAGGAGGTTACTGGCAAAGGGTTAAGGGCACTGGCCCTACAGTTTGCACCATTTCCCACTTTGTCTTTAGAGAAGAGGGACTGATCTCCAAGCCCAGCTTCCTCACAAGGATTTCCAGTAGCCTTTCAAGGCCTTCACCCCCACAAGCACTAAGGGTTTCAAGACCTTTCCCCGTTGCACAAGTCCGATTTTCCTTTCCTGAAGGGAAGTCCTGATTTCTAGCCCCTGAATGCTTTTGAATCCTATGTGCCATTTGAGGATCACAAAGAACATGAAGGCTGATGAGGAACTGAGATGATAAACTCAATCTTGTTTCATTGTGAAATTAGGATGCATTGCCCCTATCAGTACAAGGCAATACCTCTTCATGCCTCTATTTAGAGTGTCAAAGAGCAAGAGAGATCAAGTGAGTAAGCAAGTGAGAGGGAGATTAAGGAAAACAATATACAGGAGCCTAAATTGAAACATCATTTTTCACAGGAAGGAGTCTTTGGCAGGGCTCATGCTGTTTCTGATGTAGTGTCTCCAGTCGGCCCCAGGAAAAGTTGGCTGCAGTTTCTCAGAACCTGCCTTTTGAGACTCAGTGACTGCTTTTCTTCCCACAGATCTGATTAAGCTAATTGCACATTTTCTTTAATTAGAAGAGCGGAGGTCATTTATCTGCGAATGGCCTGAAAAAAAATGGATGTTTTTTTAACGTGGCTTTTCTCCCCGCCCCCTGCCTTAATCCTTGCTTTTAGTAAGGTGTTTGGCTTCATTTCACTCTGCTGCTTTCAGCTACCCCATTTTGTAAAGGCTAGGCACACCAGACCTGGCATCCCGACAAATTCTTAGGGAGCTTATGAGACTGTTTTATGGAATCCAGTCACAGGGATTTATACTGTGAGGAAAACCTAGAGCTGAAGAGATCCTCCTCCAGCCACAGTCTGAACTGAAGTGTAAGTGAACTGAGACTGCATTTGTGCTTTTTTTTTTTAATTCTCTGTTAAACCTGACCTGCTTAACAAAGCACACAAGTGCCATTTCAGAGAGGACCCGTAGGATAAAAATGGGGTGGTGGGGATGTAAATTAAAGGTGCCCACCAGGCTGCAGGGACAGTTGAAATGTGAACAATAGAGGAAATTTCACTACCAATGTTTGACATAATAAAGCCTCCCTGAAACAAGGTAAATGACAGCACCTTCAAACTCTTGCAAATGCCTCAAGCCAAAGGTAAAATCATTTATATTCTCAAATCTGCCTTAAAGACAAGCTGCTATACCCAGATGTTTTGCAGAGTTGGATGTGGGAATCACAGAGCTATGTATGAGCCAGCAGCAGGAGGATGGAAAAAAAGAAAGTACATTTCAGTGATTCCTCAACTTCTGTGCTGCCAAAATATCAATTTCAAGAAGGCTGTCAAGAGCCCATCTTCCATCACACTATCCCTATTTGTTCTGTAAACCAAATAAAGAGGGCACACTGGACATTCAGAGCAAAATGTTCCTCTCATCACTCAAGTCAGTGAGAAATGTTCAAAAAAGGCAAGGAATTAATGTGGGGTGGGGGTGAGATGGGTGAGGAGAAGACAAGCTGCTAGAAATGTAGTTTAGGGGATTTCCTTGAGCAGTGCACGATTCATCTGGACCTTTGCAATGTCTGGTATGTGTTCCATCTCCTGCAATCTGCAGTGACTTTGAAGACCTGAACAAGGGGGAGCAATCGGTACCAACGTGTGCTAGTATCACCATGGCACTATACCTGCTGCTGCTGAGCACCACAGAGTACTTATTCAGGGTTCAAACTTATTCAGGGTTCAAACTGCCACATTTTCCTGGGTTCATTTGCTCTCCGTCCCACTGAGGTGTTAACATGGCAAAGAACAAGCACAGTGGAGACTTTTCATTTTGTCTTGGAAGGCAATGAATATTTTGTTAGTTGGTCTCCTCCTCCCTACCATGAGATGTTTATTACTGGCTCCCCAGCAAGTGAACAAAGTGAAGGCCCCACCAGGCTCATGGATATTAAAAAGGAGGGATGAGAAGGAAGCTGATCTGGATGGTCACAGCAGCAGCAACACACTTGACAGCCCTCACCTCCCTGCTCACTGCCAGGGTCCCTTGTACAGCAGCCCCCCCTTTTCCTCTTTCCAAAGAAGATGCTGGGATTTTGACTCTCCAAAGTGGTACCTAACAGCCAAAGAAATGGTGTCTATCATACAGGGCTTGCCACAAAACAAAGTGGAGACATCTGTCAGTAGTCTCTGCTCAGTCACTGCTGCCTCTGGTGCCTCCCAGTACAATCAGAGCAGCTGCCCCAGAGCAAGATACCATTCTGAGCTGGTCAAGGAAAGTCCCAGCACTGGCCAGTGGGATTAACCCACAAGGGTTCACTCACCCCTTAGTGAGGTCTTGCCTGGCACTTTGTTGCTGTGAGGGGTTACAGTGCAGACATGGCCACAGCCTGGCTGTGTCTACCCTGTGTGTTGTCAGAGGGTGCTTCCGCGTGGACAGAGCGTCGCTCACCCTCTTTGTACCATCCACAGCCTATCCATAATCTCTGTGCCCGTGGTGCCTCCTGTCAGATGTTAGTCTGGCTGAGATATATTGTGAGGTTGTCTCCACAGCTGCATTTTCATACGTATCTGGCCTGGAGAAGAGTGGCAGGCTAAGCACATGCATCTGAACCCACTCCTGTTCAGAGTGTCCTCTCTCTTCTTTTCCCCTCACCATGACCTCCCACAGCCATACGCTTTTCTGACCAACTTTTGTAAAGGCGCTCAGCAAAATTAAGTGAACCCCCCCAATGGAAAGGCAGAAACAATATCCTGCAGCAGCCAAATTTTCCACGTAAGGCAAGTTTTTGCAAGCAGGCAGGGAACTGAAGCTGTGCTAGCATTTGTTCTTCATACCTGTTGTGTGTGATGGGCACCAAGCCCCTCTGCAATGCATCCTGTTGGGAAGGCAGACATGGCAGAGGGCTTCCCAATGGGGTGGGAAGAGGTTAATCACAGAGCCGGGCAGAAGAGGCCGTTGGGCAAAAGGTGTTGCTGGCTCATGTCTGGATGTTTTAGCGTAGAGCTGTCGTGAAGCCTCCCAGAGCTGAAGGGTCCCTCAGTGGTTCCTATGGCTTTAAAGTGCCCGAAATGATTTAGTGGAGGGGAGGGATTCCTGATCAGAGAAGTGCCTTTTACTCTTTTTTTTTTTCCCCTTTTTTTTTTTTTTTTTAAAAACACATTGCTGATCAAAGCGGTGCCAGGGAGGCTAGGAAGAGCAGGATCCTAATGGATCAGCTGTGTAAAACATGTCAGCAGACAAGCCCCAGTTCTCAATGTGTCTCCCAGGGAACAGCTCGAAGATTAGAAAGAAAACACACACACACACACACGCACACATATTCACACACACACACACACACACACACACACACTAACACGAACACTCCGAACCCTCTTGCTGACCTCATGTCAAGGAGTTAAGTGTTACTTGGAAGTGATTGCAATCAGCTTTTTTTTCTTTTTTTTTTCAATATAAAAACCCAAAAATATTTTCCCAAATATCCAACAATAATTCAAGAAATGATGGAAAGATTTATATAAGTTAGACAATGACTTATTTGAGACAAACTAGAAACATTTGGTAGAAAAGGGCAGTGGACTCTATTGTTATCCAAATGAATCATACCCCCCACTTACAGACAGGCTTCTCTCCCCACTACCCTTACAGCCATGACATATCTGGATTTACATGACCCTGTCACTGTTTCATTTTGGACAACTTTCGGCAAGGTGAAGAAAAATATTTCATTTTTTAGTAGGCAACCCACTAAAGAAGAAACCTCTTGCTTTAGAGGGGGAAAAAGAAAATGGGAAAATTATGAGAAAATCAGAAACAGAAATAAGTATTCTTGAGTAAGTGGGGCAGTAAGTGGTGATTAGATAAATATACACATGAAAGGTGATTTTACATAAGTGTTGATAAAAATGGTGTGAGATTGGCCTGATAGTGCTTGCTAGTTTCTTGTTTAAAACATGCTGCAGAGTTCTGCAGGAATTGTACTTCTTACATAGAAAAATTATAATACTTTCCCTTCTAACCTGAATGGAAAGGATGTATGTGTTATCTTGGTGGGCAGTGTGAACCAGAAACACTCACTGCATTCAGAACATCTCTTCTGTTGTTTTGGCCCATGGCACTCACCCCATCCTTAATTATGGGTCCACATTGGGCTGAATCCAGTAGGACTGTGAACAGAGTGTGGCAGGATGCACGTGGGAGGATGGACAGTGTTTTGGGTCACCTTCAGCAACACAGGTGTTCCACTTGCACTCACACGTCCTCCTTTCCAGTGCCTCAGTGATGTGGTGGCAAACAAAAGCAAAGTCTGCACCTCAGCCTCACTGCAAAGGCATGAAAGTAAAAAGTCATCTCCTGCTTCAGGAGGCCATGTTGTGCTACAACACAAGGTAGATAGAAGGTGAATAGAGTAGAACAGCTCAGCTGGAGGGGACCTACAACCTTTATCTAGCCAAACTACCTGACCTCTTCGGGGCAACCAAAAATTAAAGCATATTAATAAAGGCATTGTCTTTTCAGCAAGAAAGCATTGCACAAATAAGAGTCTTTAATTCCCACGTTCCCTCATCCTCCTTTGTGGAACATCTATCCCACAGACCAACAGCACAGTTTGCCACCTTTAGAGACAGGAACCCTCAGGACAGTTTCACTGCTTCAATATCCCCTTAACCACACGCTTGTTGAATCATCCTGACTGTACCTAGAGCTGTGGAACAAGGTTAATATTTTCTGCCAGCCAGCAAATACGAAGAGGTAGTTACTTGATAAAGTAGCTGAAAACCTAGGGTTACATAAACAAAGAAAGAGTTCACTTCACACAAACATCAGCATTTCCACTAGAATAAATCTGTGATGCTAGCTTTAATCTCAGGCTGAGAGAAAAAAAAAAAAAAACAACAACCAAATCAAAACAGCCTGTAGGAATATACAATGAAATATATTTATTTGCTTCATATTTTGTACACTTTAAGTATAACAAGATTCCTTATGAGGTGTATATTGATTTATGGTTGTGCCTTTTAGTGTATCTTGTATCTGCATACAGTTTATAGATTTCTTTTTTTACAGCTTTCCTGTAATTTAGTATATTTTGATGAGTTATGAACTTAGTTTTATCTGAGGAATGTTTTCCAAGGAGCACAAGAAGCAAATATACTTCTGTGCCTGGACAGGCTGGGTGCAGAGCTGGGACACTGCACCAGGCAGCCACTCTGTAGGGCAGAAAAAGCTCCTCTGGAGCTTCAGTTTTCAGCAGCAAGGCCTTGGCTGTAATGTGAGGGTCTGAACCCCTGAGCAAATGCTGGAAGTGGGGAAGGCTGATCTCTCTGTGCTGGTGCCTCTTTGAGGGCAGCTTTGGCCACACCATGGGAAGGAATGATGGGGTGGTGGCAAGGCGGTCACCAGGTACTTGGGCCACCCTCTAAGAGGAACTTGAGGGAATGGCTTGGCAAAATCTTGGGAAGCCTCAGCAGCAGCATGGGGAAGAGGATGTAGCTTGGCCAACAGGCTTGTGCTTTAGTCTTTTGGATCTTTTGAAAAGTTTGATCCTTATGAAAGTTTGAATGTGGAGCTATACAATGATGATCACCTGCGGTTCAATAAGTGATCAATGAGATCTCTTCTGCCTCTGCCTCTCTCCTCCACTATTGGGTATTTGTGCCTCACACTGAAGAGGAGGTGAAATCCTGAGGGTTTGGTTAGGGTTTTCTCCAGCAGACGAGATTTTCCTGTCATTTTGATAATCAACATTTGATGTAATAATTGACACTGTGTGCTATGAGTGAACAATGTTGTACTCGAGACCAGTTCATCAAACACGAATCTCTGTTTAAAATGCAGCTTTATCATCATAGCAAAAATATTGACTACAAGTGATCACCATGAACAACTAAGGGGAAGACAGATGCTCCCTGTTTCATCTCTCTCCAGTCCTGTTTACACTTTAACCATTTTGCCACTTGATCTTCAACCCTGGAATAACCATGCTAACCTCAGTATTTCCTACTCAGCTAAAAATAAAGCCACACGCCTTTCTAGTGCATATAATATTAATGATTTCTTTCTGCATTCAGATAAAGTATTTGCTTGCTCAGAGCATGTTTGCCAAAGCCTCTTCCATTAATCAAAAGGCTGGCTGATTTCATTGTTCCAATGAAAGGTGATCTGGTGGCCCTACTTCCAAGTAGAAGCTAGCAAAGAGCAAGCCCATGAAATTCTGTGAATTTGTTTTGGAGAGATCATAGAATCAGAGAATCCTCTAGGCTAGAAAAGACCTATAAGGCCATCAAGTCCGATTGTTAACCTAGCACTGCCGAGTCCACTAAACCTTGTCCCCAAGTGTCACATCTACACATCTTTTCTTTTTCAATACCACCAGAAATTGTGACTCAACCACCTTCCTACACAGCCTGTTCCAGTGCTTGACAAGGTGACGAAAGAAAAGTTCAAATGAGGAGCTGGCTTTGACTTTGGCCTCTGGAGATGGCAGTTAGCTTGGAGGCTCAGGCTGTGGTGATGAAGACACTGCTTCTACAGCAGTCCCTCTGCCTCTGGGAACTGGCCTTTCCTTTCTGAGGTGATGGCAGTGATTGCAGCGGAGTCAGCAGTGATTTACAGCAGCCTGTGTGAGAAGAGAACAAGGATACGCATCTGCAAATAAACGCTAATGAGATGTTAAGATTATGAAAAGCCAGGAAATTCCAGAAGTTGGGGCTGCTGCGGCATCATTAGTTCTGCAGCGCTGTCTGTATCTGGCAGGGAGCAGGGAGGAGGAACTGGGGGTGCTCCCAGACAGGCTAGTGCCACCAAGCTAGAGACAGTATGCCTGCGTGATTGATTGCTTCCCTGTAACTGAAGGAATTACCCCTGTGCTGGGCAAAATGACACCTCTCAGGGGACGAAGCCTTGCCGGGGAAGTGGAGGCTGTGCATCACCCCAGAGGCAGTGCCAGGAAGCTGTGAGGCTGCTGGAAACTGGGGGATGAGGTTAACAGCAGCCTTTGCCTCATCTTCAAAAGGCTGTGATCAAAATCTCACTGGCTGTGATCCCTATCATCACAGAACTTCATCAGCAAGCAAATTATCATTGCTTTCAACCTGTGATCCCTTGGGTGGGGCGTATAAGGGAGGAGGAAGGTCTATGAGTCATGACAGTGACCGAGGCAAAGAAAGAGTGTACTGGCTGTGTGCCATATTGGGCAGGAGCAAACAGGGCACATGCCACACTCAGTGGCACAGTTTGGTGGAGGATGGTGGTGAAACTGGTTTTGGAGCTGCAAAAATTGGCCTGTAGGGACAGGAGCTGTAAGGACATGGTGACTGACTGGGCCAAGAGCTCCCTTGATTCTTTCCCCCATGTAATGAAACAGCCCTGGATGTGGCTGAGTGCTGGGGTATATAGCCCAGCACATTCTTTGACCTGTGCAAACCTAGCAAGCAAGGTTTTGGTATCAGAATCCAGCCAGCACTGAATGGCAGCAGCCTGGGTGATAGGTCTAATGCTCAGCCTCAGCCAATGGTCCCCCCCAGCAGGGACTGAGGAAAGACACAGCCTCAGGACATAACCTCCTTCTCCTCTGGTTCCACATAGTCTCTTAGCGAAGAATTATTGCATCCTACAAGACCTTCCCCTGACTTTCTGTTAACCTGTTACCCAGGCTTGGTTGAAGACCAACTTAACGTCCAAAAAGAGAAATGGCTCAGCAGCCAGCAGGGTGTCTGTTCTCTGTGAAGCACTGAATGGAAATATTTGACTTAACCTGACCCACAAATTGAAAGAGCATCCTGAAAACAAAAGCTGGAACTAAAAATATGCAATCCCATTGATACACTATTTTTCTCCATGTACAGGAGAAATTATGTGCATCCTGAGCTGCTGCTTTTTGGGTTGGGATAATTTTTTCATATAGGTTGGGGAAGGAGCGTGTACATGTAATAAAATTCCAAACCTCCCCCTCTTCTTTTTTTTGTGGATAAACATAAATGGCAGATGAAGGACTGAAGGATGTATGTAAGAATATTTCTATTGGCAGAGATTACTGACACATTGCGGAGCTGGATATTTTACAATGTTTGTTCAAACCAGTTCAGCCCCTGGTGTGAACTGATTCCGCTCCACAGACAGGGACAGGACTGCACCACAACTAGGGAAACATTACCACTCTTCAGGTTTAGAGCACTAGGAATAACTCTTTAAAAGACTTTAGAAATACCTGCTCTAAACTGCCAAACACAATCATCTGGGAGATATAGGCAATGTTCCTTCATAAGCACTTGACCCACAGCACACCAGACAGTAAACTGCCTGGAAACATCATGGACATGGGGTGAAGGGGGACAAGTGACATTTCAAGGTTATGTGATGCTCTTGTATAGAAAAAACAATACTGATGCCTTTTTATTGACATAAGAATAAGCACAGGGCTTGGGTTTAAGATGATCTGGCCTCCTAGTCCTAGTAAATATTGTAGCAGCATAAGAGTAGTTATAGAGACAGTGAGAGGCTGGAAGTAAAGGGTTGTACAAAGAAACAAGATCCAAACAGAGGTTAATGGAATATTGTAGCAGAAACCTGACAAATACTTTCTCCTAAGATATTAACAACTGAATACTAATTAAGAAGAAATATCTTAATAGTAGGTCAAAGGAGATTTAAGCCAGTACAAATTATTTAACTATTCATGATTAAATGATGTTAGCAACAGAAAAGTTACATTTGCAGAGGCAACAGTGAGGCTGTAGGGAAAACAAGCCTTACAGACCCCTTTTCCCTGGGGTTTTGGTCTGGGAAGGTGTCCACACACCATACATGTGAGTGACCAGGGAATGGTGAGTGCTTTTCAAATTAAATGCTCTGCTAAGCCTCCTGCAAGGTGGGGGACTTAGGTACCATAGCAGCTCCAGCAGGACCAGTCAAGGTAGATGAGAAGGGGACTTTGTGTGCCTAGAAACACTGAAGAACAAGCCTTCCAACAGACCTTCACCCCTCCGTACCCTACCCACCCCCTCCCCCCAGCTCCCATCTGTCCCTGAGTTATTCACGTCCAACAAGGCAAAAAGGCTCTGTTTGGCTGTGGCTCAGCAGAATACCACAACATTTAATAGCTGTCTTTGGTATGACACCATTCACCTTATCTCCTTTCTCCTTTGACTCGGCCTTTGAACACTAATCCACCTACTAGTGCAGCCTGCACTCCTGCTTGATCTTTGTTTGCCATGATTGTGTACGGCTTCAAGGATTTTAGGAGCAGTGTTTTTGCTGCTCAGGCCCACGCTGTTGCAGCACTGAAGACACAATGTGGATCTGCTAGCTCCTTAGCTTACTCCTGGGCTTACCCATGAAATGAGTCAGAGTTCTCATTCCAAGAGCCAAATTCTGGCCTCAAGCTTTGATTCAGACCCTTTTTCGAAATCTTTCATTAATTTTATGCATGTGTAGTTATTTGCAAGGCAGTGCAGTACCTGAAAGTACTGGGCATTACTACAGCGTTAAAGTCTTTCCATGCATACCCCAACACAGGCATTTTTACTCTCCCCTTGCACATGCACACATACACACAGGAGCAGAGTTCAATTGCCCAGTCCCACCAGTGTTTAAAGTGACTTGGCCTCTTTTAAGCCTTGAAATAAAATTTGTTGTGTGCGTGTGTGGTTGGTGGTTTTTTTTTCCTTTACCCCACTTCTTAGGAAGGAAAGCAAATGTTTCTGGCACTCCGCTGCTGGATTGCTCACATACTTGCTTGAGGAAAAAAAAATTATAAAAGATGTTTGGCATAGTTTTCATTCAAAAAGGAATCCAGCGCCAGATCCAAGCATTGAAAACAAATGTGTGGCTTAACTGTCATTTACTCCAGGATCATGGGAACTGCTGCCTGGTTTTCCAGACGAGCAGCCGCTAGCGTGCTCTCCCGCGGTGTCCGAGGCGCGCTGGCTGGAGCAGCTCGGTGCCGCTTGGCCATCGCCGCTGCGCCTCTGGTGTCAGCAGAGCCACATCTCCGCTGCTGCCGCCCCTGCCGGCGAGCTGTCACAC
This sequence comes from Tichodroma muraria, assembly GCA_013390105.1. NCBI lineage: Eukaryota > Metazoa > Chordata > Aves > Passeriformes > Sittidae > Tichodroma > Tichodroma muraria. The sequence continues at coordinate 173,537 of WAAG01019527.1, read as the reverse complement.
GCGTATCGCGATGCTGAGAAACCCTCCCCTCGCCTTTCGATGTGTTGAGACCGGACAACGTGCATTTGTCCCAATAACGTGAAGTTTCGATGTGAAGTGCTCTCCTGGCCGATGCTGCTTGCGGGCATTTGGCCGGCGAATCGCCTTCGGGGTGACACAATTGATGGGAAACACTTGATGTTGCCCAAATCCCCACCTCCTCCTGGTGTGCAGAAGCTCTCACAGTGGTCAGGCCTTCGCTGCCGTCACCGCTGGCCCCAGGCGGCGATACGGTCAGGAAGGAAGACCCCGACCCCCGCGCAGTGCCCTCTCCCTGACATCCTCCCCAGCCCCTTGGAATAACATTTTGTGGTGGAGGGGGGAGCTCACCCCAGCCCATACCTGAGGGCAATAAAAGGCAATTTTAGGGCATCTAAAACTTGCCACAAAGGGGCACCTTTTCTCTCCTTATCTATAAAATGTGTCCAGGATCTGTTCAAAGCTCCAGTCTTCAGGGCTAGCTACAGGGGCCTGGCCCCACGTTCCCAATGCAGCATCACTCCCAGAGGTACAGTCACAGAGGCACCTGGCCGGGTGCACCCTGCAGCTCGGTGTCTGTCCAATGCACTTGAATAAAACAAGGCTGCTCTGGTTTTCACCAGCATTTTTGTAAAAGGAGAATTTGGTCTGCAAGACGTGCATGTCGGCCTCTGGCAGCGGCCAGCTCTGCTGTAATGCCTGGCTTTTATTGACTTATGTGCAGCCCTCGGCAAGGACCCGAGCTCTTATCCAAGGGCAGTGAAGCAGGAGCTAGCTTTAGAGACATGGTGATAAAATAGAAAATTATGTACAAAGTAAAAGGGTCAAACCCCTAATCTGAAGTGTTCTAGCCAGCTTGCCATGCTGGGTGTTCCCCCTGGATCAGAGATAACCCCATTTCCAAAGAGTTTGGGAGAAGTTGTTCAGCTGAAAGGAAAAAAAACCTGGAAAAAAAAAGCAACCCATGAAAATAAAAACAGAGTCAGTGACTCCAGAAAACAGCTCTTAGTCTGTCTGTTCCAGTCTGAAATAAAGTCATCCCTCTTAATTCCCAGCGCATATTGTTCCTACCAAAGAGCAAAACCTTAGGAGGAAATCACATCAGTGAAGGGAACGCCAGCTCCTTTGTACTATTTTTCAACCCTGCCTTGGGAGCCAATAATCTGTCATCCCTTGAATAAACAAGCACCTTATCATATCACAAACATTTATTTAACCCTTTTCTCCTGAGCTTTTACCAGCCAAGCAAAGTGGCTGGGGAGGGGTGTGGGTAGCCCTATCCCTAGACTGCTCTGGCAGAAAGGACAAATTTCCTGCGTATTACACCCAATCTGTAAAGTGTCAGGCTGCCCTTCTTCAGCCTCCATGAGAAGCAGCAGCTTGAATCCCTGCATTTCACATAGCACAATCAAATTTTCCTGTCCGCCCCGCTCCATCCCTCCCCTGGTACATTAACGCCTCCCTCCCTGGAGACATACTCTTGATTCCATCTGAGGGCCCATCCAAATGGAACAAGATTTAATTTCTTGGAGTTTGAGGGGAAGAGGGGGGTGGCAATGGAGAGTGTTTACATTTCTTCTTTTAACAAGAGACTGTGATGAACAGAGCTTTTGATTCCAAGTTGCCGAGAGTTTTTTTTAAGAGATATTCTTTGACTCTGACATCATCAGAAAATGGAATCAGCAAAGTATGTGCATTTCCTCAGCTCCCACAATATCCATTTTCCCTCAGTGGATGTTTCTTGTTTTTCTTTTCCAGTGTTGCTCCCACACAATGGGGCCAATTTTTGTTCAGGACAAGGAAAATATAAACAGAGCATGGATTTGGAATATGAGCAAGGCTTCCAAGCTTGCAGAACTCTTCAGCCATGGGGAGGGACTATGCTATGTTAACCATCTGCTTATAAATCCTGGCTAACCAAGTGCCAGCCAGTGTCCCCAGTCACTTTGCTGATGCCTCCAGAAGGCTACAAATCCTGATGAACAAGATTGGCTCTATCAATGTAATTCCCAATTTAGACTCTGTGGAGTTCCTGAGCATGTGAAAAACATGCATTGCAGGTGAGCTTAGCTGACCATAGCAGGTGGGCAGGCAAAGCCTTTTCTCCTCTCTGCTGTAGGGTATTGTGAACATCAAATTCCCCAGGCAAAGTCCAGCCATCAGAGGAGAGCAGCCCCACACAGAAAAAAATCAATTACTGGAGCGTCAAACAGGCTTTCCTGTGGGTCCTGGCATGTTCACTTTGAAAGGCAGATATATTTTTAGGCAAATTAGTTATTTTTGCTCTTTATGGGTAAACCTCAGCAGGTGAAATTGTTCCTGCATGGAGCTCCACAAGTGACCTGCTCACACTGGCCAGGACATCATCTCTGCTGCATGCACCCTAGGGACAGGGGCAGGAGCAGGTCCCCAAGCACCCAGGACATCTGCATTCTCATGGGTGAGTGCCTGTGACAGCAAGTCACCCAGGTCTATGTAACATGACTGCACTACGCTGTGACAAACTGAGTTATGTTAAAAGAGTTGATTTATGATGGGTGATAAAAACCAACTGCAATAAGGGCCTCATATATCTGGACTCACTGACTGCAGCTCAGAAGCTGCTGGAAAATGCCCTGTGAAACATTTATCTAGATAAAATAATGTTCAGCCATCAGCAGATGAACTTCATTGACTTCCTCTGAATACATGGCCTGACAGACCTTGTACTGAGCAGCAGAGACACAAGCTGGATCGTAGGAGGAAGTCTACAGACAAACCCTGCCCCCACTAAAATTACTGGGGCTGTGGCTAAGTTTGTCTACTCTGGGTCTTCTCTGGTGTTACAACCTTGTCTGCTGAGATCAACAAATCTGGCATGAGAACCAACCCAGGGGAAAAAGAATGAATATGAGCAATCAACAACTCAACTTGCAGAGGCTGCTTTTATTAACAATATTAAAATGGTATTGTTTAGCTCTTCCCATTGCCTAACAACTAGCATGAGGATGAACTGCTTGGAAGTTTTAATTTTGCCTGGAAGTTTTTGATTCAGATGTTTCCACTCGTTAGCAAAATGAACATCCTTGAAGTCGAGGAAGACCCAGAGGAGCCCTCAGCAAAGAAGAGGGCAAACAAAAGCTTCACTTGGATGAAGCTGGGTGATTGCCCGCAAAATGCATCCATAAGTTCCAAGATCATTTCCCATGATTTTAGCACCATGGCAACATTTATATTCATTGTTGCTTTTGAGTCAGCTGGCTCAAATATCTGACTGGCAAATGCAAACATGGAGAGGAATTCTTAAAATATACCCTGTAAGGTCACCAGATGACACCAAAAATCAGTCCTAATGAAAAGAAAAAAGCCTAGGATGGAGTGAAGGTTTGGGTCCAGAGAAGAAATGGCAGGCAGAAGTTGCAGAAAGGCTGGGTGGAGTCTGTGAAAGCTGAGTTCTGCTCCTGAAATGCTGGCAATTTAAAGGATAAATATGCTTCTTTTTCCACAGAAAACTGTTCAGTTCTCAAAACTCCAGGGTGGCTTGTGATCACTAACCACTGCAACAGAATCAGTTCCAGAGCCAAATTCATGCTTAGCAAAATGCAAATGAACTTAACCTCATACTCCTAGGAATAAAGTCAGCACTTAGCAGAGGCTAAAGAGACGCATTGGCTTGTCAAAGTGTTTTCCCCACCTGTAGCAGGAAGAAGCCCGGAAAAACGTTCTGATGCTAAAAGGAAGGCAGAGGGGAGCGCCTGGCTGGCGGGCTGTGGTTTTGCTTCAGTTCTCATAGTCATGCCTGCAGAGCCTCAGGATACACAGCACAGACTGGCTTCTTGCAGCCATGGGGAGAAAGGATAAATGGATTATTTTGGAGTGATATGCATGTAGAATTCATGCCACTGGAGAATGCAGCCAGGCTATTTTTAATGTACTGTTTCATTTTGCACCTGCTACCATTACAGAGTTGTTTTTGTTTCCATTAGAGCCACTTGTCTTGAGGAGTTTATAACTCCCATGAAATGTGTAATTCTGGGCTGGATCCTTGTCCTTAGCTAAGGAACAAAGACTTTTATCATTTAAAAACAAAAGAAGGTTAGTGTGATGGCATTAAGAGTGTATGGAGGGGAATTTTTAATCATTTTATGGGGGTTTCATAATAGTAATTCCTAAAGGCTGGTTTAAAATAGCCTCCTTTATTGATACTGAAATGGAGAACACAGGCCTACAAGGACCTGCCCCTAAGGAGCTTGCAAAACCAAAATTGCATGAAGAGTCATTCTCAAGTACTTAATCAGCCACAATATTTCAATAAAATTATGAAATAAGAGATAAGAAAGCTTAGCCCTTTTTCCCACTCCCACCGCGCAGAGGGCCAAGTGGAGCTCAGATCTCTTTGAAAGGTAGGAGGCTGGTACCTCGTGTGGCGCTGCATTGCCTTGGATCACACATTCCCAATTCCATCCCACTGCCAGCAGCGCCAGGCAGGAAACGTGCTTCAGCAGCCTGCCAGGAAGGCTGGTGTGGAAACAGCACCCCGTTTGCTGCTTGCCTTCTGCCACCACCTCTGACAAACACCATCCGTGCTATGGTTTCATTGTGCCCATATTGCAGCGTGATCCCACTGAGAGCACCTGTGGGCACACCAAAGCCTCTAAAACCTGGAGATCTGTAGCCTTTTGTGGCGTCTATCCAGCTAATCCAAAGGCAAGGGGTCTTGGTCTCAACAGCCATCTGAGCAGAGCCATGCTTCCTCCACAAAGCATACACAGCAGTAAGAGGATTATTTGCAGGTGTTTTCCTCCTGTCACAGAGAGTTGGTGGGCTGGCCATCTGCTAAATGGCCTCGCCTGCAATGATCAGTCTGGGAGCAATGGCCAGCACCCACAAGAGATCTGCAGTTTTACAGAACACCCACCAAACCTGTTGGAGATCTGTGCTTTTCAGACTGGGCTCCCCAAAGACCTTTCTCAGCCTGAACCCTGGCAGCACTGTTGTGCTCAAAACCATTTGCCTTCTTCCCTTTAATGCTCAAGCTCTTGACCAGGTTGTTTTGCAGTCAGGTTAATAATGGTGAAGGTCTTATATACTACCTCCATCATTAATAGTCTTTATGAAGTCTCCTCATCCCACACATTCTTGTGTAAAGCCAGGAACCAGGGAAGGCATGAAGCAGGCTAGCAGTTCGGGACCAGTGAGGTACAGAAGAAGTCAGAAATAATGGTGCAAAAATTTCAGTGTCAAATATATTTAAGATGACCGGTCCAACGTCTTCATAAATCAAGCCAAATCCCTAAATCCAAAGCTCTCTGAATTCAAGTAACAGGTTTGCGTCCTCTATCTATGTTCACCTGGACAATAAAAATACATTATTTTCCCTCTGAATATTAATTCAATTAATTCAGACTCCCAGAACAAATTTATTTTGACAGCCTTTGCACATTTTCTCCTTGGCTTTCTGTGAATTTCTGACCAGTGACTTTGCCAGCAGTCACATTGCCTGGACCAGAAGCAGAAGTGCTTAACCAACTAGTTGTAACAGTTTCTGTCAGGAAATCACAATTAATTACACATCCAATTGCAAGTTTGCACACATTTGAAGCTTGCAAATGTTTTCTCTGAAAAGCGTTAACCTAACGAGATGCCATGGATGCCTGCCAAAGGGGACTTCAGGCTCCGCTCCCTCTGTATCCTAGTAAGGGAATCCTCACACTGCAGCAGTCCCACTGGGAGGATCACACTCAGGCCACTGAGTCCTTCTTATCACAGCTGCCTGCCAAATTCGTCTTAAGAATAAGTGTCACTTTGTGGTACCTCTATTTTCCTTCCCAATAAAATAATAATTTGGCAGTGCCTGAGATGATGATAGTAAATCAGTGTAAGGCAGCAGAGGTTACCGATAAAATTCAACCTATTTATCAAGCCACGTCATTTTGCTATGTTAGCTGCAAGCAGACGTGGGCTACTGTGCCCTTAAAGTAGATTGCTTCAGAAAATGAAGTAGGTAATGTTCTCAGGAAAACAGGGAAGCATGACCTCCCTTCATCCCAGGAGTGAATTACAGGGGGCTGGCCTGCCTCTGTTGTGTTAGCATTGTACACATTGAGCCACACTGCCTTGTATGCCAGTGTGACCATCACCAGGAGCAGCTACAGCCCACCGCAGAAAGAGCAAACATCCTCCGCACTCTTTCCATTATAACAACACATTCTGCATCCCCAAATGATCTGTGGCACAGCACCCCAGGGCATTTCAAATCTTCCAGAGTTTCAGGAATAAGTCAGTCTGAAGACCAGACAGTCCCGCCCACAAGATCCTTCAGGTCTGAACTATCAACTCGTTTCCCAGCTGTACTATTGAAGGACTGCAAGGATGAGTGTCCCCAAAGGTGTTGGTCTCCATCTGCTTTTGTCCTGCAGTGACATTTGCCTAGTTGGTGCTGATCCCTCATTCCATCATGGGATGGTGACATCGTGATGAAGACCCCATTAAAGTTAACACATTAAGTCTAAATTATATGTGCAAATCACCCCCTCTGTATGGATTTTACAGGGTAGGACAGCATAATTTTCCTTGGACTTGAGTTTACAATTTTAGTATAATCTCTCTCTTCCAGTTATATTTTTTTTTTTAGTTCTCCTTGCATTTTCCCACTGAATTGCAATACTTTTTAAAGGGGGAACTTACAGGTTATCTTAAGAACAGACCACAGACTTGAAATCTGCCCTCTGTTTTCATAAAAAAGAAAAGTTTTTAAGGAGGATAATCATATTCAGAAATGATGTGACTAAATGTTATCGGGTTGTCATGGTGATTGCAGTCTTTTAAAAAATGTCTGTATTGTGGTTCACTAATGAGCAATATATTAACTAAACCAAACACTATTTGTCTTTTCAAGTATTATTCATATGAACTACTGAATTAAATATGTTTTTTTCCCCTCCTCTTGGAATACTGTTCTTTGTCTTATAAACACTGGAACTGAATTCAGGCAATAAACAAGGGCAGAGATAACTTTGTCACCTTGGCTATATTTCATACCACTGTGTCAAGCTGAGCCTCACATTAAGCAGTCTGCAGTAGCAGATACTGAGCATCACATTGCCAGCAAAATTACTTGTGAAAGGTAGAATTTTAGACTTGCAGTTTCTTACACTTTAAATTTAGAGAGTCTCAATTCCAGTGTAATTCCAACCACATATCTCACTGGTGTGAGGGTTTATGTTTGTGTGATGTGCAGAAACACTGAAGTGATGCACAAGTCAGAGTAGTTCAACCCAACCCTACTAGCTCAAACCTTCCAAATTCACCACTCTTCAAGTCTCCTAGACGTCATGAGGATTCTGAGGGAGCTTTCCTGTCTTCTAAATGGACATGGAAATGGTAGAGATGGAAGTTCCTTTTAGGTCTTACGTACACGTCTAGGCAGGGTGCTTTGCATTTCAGAAACTCTTTGGATTTTAGCACTCTACCCAGCAACTCCATTAAAACCTCTCACAGAATGAATCTGCCACAATCCAGGAGGACATGGTTGTTTTAGAGGGTTGGTGAGGTCACACTAGAGGGGAGAAGATACATGAAGACATCTTAAGAGCGACAGTGAAAAACTTTGAAAGTCTGGAGGTCTTCCAGTCCTGAAACTGCTATCCCAGGTCCAAGTTTGACTGAGACCTCCACTAGCCCCTGAGCACTCTCTAAACCCTGCACTGACACCGGAAGTAGCTTAAAATGATGCATAGGATTACACAGAGCTGAGTCCTGTCAAGATGAACATCAGCCATAAACCACATCTTTGCAAAAGGATTTCTGATGATACTCTATTATTCTGCCCAAATGAAATTAGTTTTTACGTTCCTGTCTCTTTTGACACAAGGTAAAATGAAAATCCCACATTCTCCAGTCTTCCCCGAGCCTGTTCCTGCCTGATCTGCAGGAAATCCATGATTCTGGCTACGTCTCCTTGCAAAGCAAATTTGTCTAAGAGATGAGAGAGCTGAAACCACATTGTTCAGCTGTTTCATGTTCTGTGGGGAAAAGATGACGCTATCATGCACACTTAGCCCTTACGCTTCATGCTCTTCCTCTGCAGTTCACACTAAGGTCCCTTCGGCATCCCAAAAGTTTTTCAGGCCTGCTAGAAGAATACCACATGAGTGGAACATAATGCCTAGCAATTGAATTAGTTAAGTTTTCCCAGGCATTTTGCAACTTTTGTTTATAGAGTTGTTTTATATGACTCATTTGCTTTATTTTTGTTCAATGAGTAATATTTGGTACTTACACGTGTTTTCTTTTTGTAACATGCACAGCTATGTAACGCGTCGTGTGAATACAGAATCTCTCTCGTTTCAACTTTGCTTAGAGAGAATCCAAACACATAAACCCCGCTATTAAATCTCATCATTAATTAATTATGCCTAGCTGCTCTCAACATGGGTTTTGTGTAGTAAGAGTACTCCTGGCTCCTGTCCTCCCTGCCATATTTTCCCTCCTTCCCCCCAACCAGTGCAAGACTATATTTAGTTGGAGATTTAGGTTGATCTGCAATTCCTGCTGCAAATTCCTCTCCATCAGCAGCTACAGCCAGAAGGTCTGAATAAGGGAATGGTTTGCACTTGAAGAGGCTTCCTGTTTCCCTGGATTTTCAGGTTTGCTACTGTTAGTAGAGTGAGGCTGGTACTATACTCTGCAGACTAAGTGGCTGATAACTCATCCCTGTCCTGGCACTGGCATCAGACCATTGAGTGCAAAGCATTGTCTGGTTGATGGACCTTCCAGAAATATAGGCAGCAAAACCAAGGAAAGCATGTCTGATCCTGAAATATTTCTGGACCAAAGTGTCAGAGGATAATGCTGACAGGACTGGCAATATCCCCAAGAAGGAGAATGAAGTAGAAGAGAGCAGTTTGTAAATCATTGTAGAGGAAAGTACAGCATGGGGAGAGCTCCACACACAGAGAAAATAAACACTCAATCCTGCTTCAAATGCAGGCAATGAAAACAGAAAGAAAAATATTACATACTTGTGCTAGGTTTTCTTTAATTTCCCAATAATTCTTTTTCCATAGTCCCTGCCCTCCTGGACTTGGTCATGTCCTGCCCTGCAAGCTCCCTCTCCCCTGGCTTTAACCTGAAGTAAAAATAAGCAGTGAGGCGCAGCTTTCACTTCTTCCAGGATCCTCATTGCACAGTCTAGAATGAGAGCCTTGCTTGAGAGCTTTGGAGACCAAGGTTCAACTACAAACATCCTGGGCAATGCCTGACACCTACAGATCTTTTATTCACCTAGCTCCTAGGAATGTAGGATGAACGATTTGAAGCTCATGAGATCCTGAAATATTATGGTCCTGGGAAGATTGTAGTACTGGACATTAGCTGGGTTTGCTACTGTATTCCTCCTAAGATTTCCATTTTGCTATTTTGCTACAATTCACATTCACGTTTTTACCCAATGTTGAAGTGTCAAAAAATAAACAGTCTGGATACTTTCAGTTTCAGCTGCATTTTAACACTTCAACATTTCTTAAAATGAAGCCAAACATTTGCCTACTGAGTTTGGATGATGCCGATATATGTGTAAAATGAACATTAAAAAGAGTGTAATATGGAGTATGTCCAATAGTTGACTTTCTTGTCAACCAAGAGAAACAAGATGACTGCATAGCAAAGATATCCCTAGAAGAAGAATAAAGGCTGAGATGCAGCAAAAAGATTAGCAGCACTTGTTCGCCTGCAAAACCTTGCTTTGTGGTATTGCATTCTTGTCAGTAATTGTAATAATGACTCTAAGCCTGAACAAAAGCCAGACAATGCTGATAAACTCTTTTATGGAATTCAGAGGCTCAGGAACAAATTCTATGTTTAAAATTATTTTGCCCTTGCTTAACATTTGCAGGTTTGAGGCCAAACTTCTCAGGCATTTGTCACAAGAAGGCAAATTTTCTACGAATGTCCTCAAAGAATATCCATGTTGCTGACCCAAAGAATTCCCACTACACAGGTCCAAGCAGGAAGAGCCCTTTGAAATGATGACTTCAAGTATCAGACCTATCTTTTATTTTCACAGTGTGTGCAGACTAAACAGGGCTGACTCTGGCTTTCATCTCTCTCCATATTTTGTACTTTCTACCCCAGTTCTGTTGTCTCTTGGGTTGCCTGAAGTTGTCTATAATCTATAGTTTATACCTCAATGCTGTGATGTTGCCACAGGGATAGATAGATGGATAGATAGATGGATAGATGGATAAATGGATAGACAGATAGATAGATAGATAGATAGATAGATAGATAGATAGATAGTCACAATCATTTAGCTAAACAAACGGTTTAGTTTAATGATCTCTATAATTTCTTAGTTTAATGATCTCTATCATTGATAGAGATCTTCTTTTTTTATTTATATGCTTTCAAATATCAAGCAATATTTTCTCAAATGTGGCTGCAACAAGTATAGCTAATTGCCTATGTTTTTGGTTTTGCCCCAAACTTCCTCTGTTAGCAGAAAGTATTTATAGCAGCTACATAATAAGTACACTGTGATGATTAAAATGTTGGATGTGCTTCTGTTATTGTTTATGCTTTATTATTCCTTCTTTTTTTATAAATTAGTGACTCTGTAAAGTGTTGGGGGTTCAGCCAGATGCCGCTACAGTGATTTCCTAATGTTTATTTCTGGTTTTAGTGTGTCTGTATCTGCGACTAACCTTAAAAGACCTAGTGACAGGCCCTTTCCAAAACGATGGAACCAAATACTTTCAAATCATGGAGAAATTTGGTCCAGATTCAAACTTCACAGCTTGGACTTATCTCCACACCCAAGTGAACCAACACCCAAGATAAAACAGCCTTGAACTCAGATCCTAGATAAGGATGCCATGTGCAAATTCTTCCCTTAAAGCTCAGAATCATGATTTTTTCAAAGAGGGGCTTTCCTAAACTTAGATGTTACTGCCTATCTCCTTTTGGCCAAAGCCTTCAGGTGGGAGGTTGCCATGCCCTCAGCTGAGCAAAATGAACAGACTTGGTGCTAAGCTGCTTCAGTGCAAAGTCAGCAAAGTCATTTCAGTTTAACTGAGCTGAACTGGTGGTTTTTTGAGATGTGCTGTCCCTTTGCCCAGCCAGACCCTGATGTGGAAATGGTACCCCGCAGCGCAGGGGAAGAGGACAAGGGCTTGTTTCATCAACTGCTTCAGCTAGACCTGCAAGAACACCTCTGCCTCCATCCCTCCATGGTCCTCAAAGCTATGCAATTGCTTTGCTCTAAAGCAGGATTTTGTCCTCTCTGTGAAGTGGCAGGGGACTGATTGACAAAGCACAGTCTATTTGTATCCCTGAGTATATTTGCATGGTTCCTTTGTGGATACTTTTTATGTGAGTCAGTTTCTGCAAAAGGAAAAACACTGGTTTCACCAAAAAAATTCAAAAGTTTGTTTTCAATACCATAACATGCCCCCTACTTAGTTATTTCTGAAGAAATCAGATTTACGAATGAAAGGCCTAATAAGGAGCTACCACAGCTGGCATATCCCCAGGACTGCTCTTTATTTACAATTAAGCAAGTAGGATCAGGATGTGACCTGATGACATGACTGCTAGCATTCCTGTACATTCCAGTCGCAATTCCTCTTTCATATGTAAGATTGCTTTCTCCAAAGAAGCCTGTCTAGTGCTTTATTTTTGTGTTTGGGCAGGCTGGTGTGTTGTTTCTGGTGTGTTGTCTCTGGCTCATGAGGAATGCTGAGGTGGAACAGACAGAACACCAACTCTAGGGGAAAAAGAAATGGCCATTGCTTTGGCATAAGCCTCCTGCCTTTTGTCAGCTGATGTCCTACCTCTGGTAAAGAGGCATTTTTTCCCACCCACTTTGGTCTTGACGGAAACTGAAGGAAAACAAAATAGGTATGTACCTGGTCTGTACATCATCGCGTCCTTCCCGTACTTAGTAAATGTTTCTTTAATTGGCTTAGTTAGCCCTTCTCACCTTTCAGCACTTCAGGAATGACTCTTTGAAGAGAGCCATGTACAGAGATTTAGTTGACATTTAGTGACACTAGGATCTGCAGTCTCCAAAATATGACTGATGTCACTTGCTATGTTCCCTTGGGTCTCTGGGGACAAAGTCACTCTTACCCTGAAGCATGCATCGACAATCTCAAGATAACACTTCTTTGACAGAGTCAGGGGCCCTGCCAGGGTCTAATGTAATCTCTACAAAGTTTCCAATCTGGGCATTGTTTGTCATTTATATTTCATATCTGGGGTTTGTGTTTGCTTTGCTGTGATTTTAATATGAAAGCTGCTAGTAAGAACAAAAATTCATACCTTTTTCTGCTGGACAGGTGTGTTGGCAGGTCTATGATCAATGGAAGAAACCTTCTTCAAGGTGAAAAAATTCAAACAAACCTAAGAAAAATAATCACAGCCTGTATTTTTATTCTGCAAATAAATCCACTGGCACTAAGACTGGGGTGGAGGCATGAATGAAACTGAATTTTATTCTAACTAAATGAATTGTTTAAACCCAGCTTCACAGCACCAGGAGAGGAGTTCGCAAGCAGAGAGAGACGCTCTTTGGTTTCTTCCTTCACCCCGAAAGGGGGGGCCGGCTTTATAACTGCTTTATTTTGCCTTTACCCTTCGTTAATTCAATTCTCCTTTCCCAAACGCAAATCAGCCGAGATGGGGCGCGCGAGCTGCTGACGCCCCGTCGGGCGGGGGAAAGGACTTGGACGCCGATCCCGCCCAGCGGGAGGCCCCGGGGGCTGGCACTCGCCCCNGCAGTCAGGAGAGCGCCCGCCGGCGACTAGCCCGTCTTTACTGCTTTAGTGCGCTCTTTTACGCGTTGATTTAATCACCGGGGTTAATCGTTTACTGGTGGCAGCGAGAACTTGTAGAGGGGAAGCTAGAATTTTTTATCCCGCCGTTTGGCTTCGGGGTTTTTTCCCGTTCTAGCTTTGGTGAAAGTACAGGTTTGTAACTGCCATCCCCCGTCACTCTGTCCCCCGGGCTGTACCACAGCCTGAGTGCTCCCCTGCGGAAGCGTGGCACGGAGCTCCGGTTTAGGAGGACTAATTAGTACCCTAAAACCACCGACCTCGCACCAAAACACCAGGGAGCAGCTGGAGGTCGTTGAGAATCCCCTGAGCAGAAACCTGAAATTCCCTCACTCTGTATGAATTTTTCAGATAAAAAAAGTATTGGAGCAGCTGGGATGGAGGAAGGCATTTACATGGAAAAGGAAGACATTGAACAAAGTGTCTCCTTGCTTGTCTCAGAATACAGGTTAAAATTGATTCTGTGTTATAAAATCTGAAATGACCTTATTTTCTGTCTCAGGACAGAAATCCAAGGCCTGCCTAAATCAGAATCGAAAGTGATTTGGGTAATTTGAAGCAGTGCTGGCAGCTGAGAGCCAGTGCTAAAGCTGGTTCTTGTGCCTGCTGCCCTAGGGGCTCAGGCGGGCTACTGTAAGCAGGACATTTGGGTCAATGCTGGGAAGGGACCACATCGTATTTCCGGGTGGGTATCAGTCATACCTGGGCGTGGTATGCACAGACTGTTCACACATTCTGGCTCCTCACTCAGCCCCCCAGGAAATTTTGGGAAAGACAGGAGCAGCTTGTTCATGCCACCTTTGCTTGGGGTCTCCTCAGAGCCACGTGCTCATGGTAAGGTCAATGTTTCCAAAATATGTTGCAAGTACAAATATGGGCGGGCTATTGCACTGTCTGTGGGGTGGAAGTCTGGACAGGTAACCATGGAAAATCCCTGCCACTGGGTATGAAAAAGCTGATCACCACTATTTAAAGTCACATCAGGTGTGAAAAATAAGGTGCGTGCCTTGGATGACGTGAAAACAAAGAAAACTGGTGCAAATTCAGGGACACTTCAGTGTCTGTCCTGTTTACACTTGAGTCATGAATCAGTGCTCGGTGTCCCTGTGTAAAAAAGAAGACACGCACATATGCAATAGAGTTTTTGGAACAGACTTGAGTGTTTGCCTAAGCAAAGAGTAAAATGAAGCAAGAAGCAGGATGGGAGTGCATGATGTGGTTTACTTAATCAGAGATGATTCCTCACCCATCTTGAATTCCCAAGGCAGAAATCCTCTGTATTCTAAGCCTGGTCAGTTGCTTGCATAGGCCATCCCTCTTTTCCACCTTGTGAAGCAGAAATGAAAGGGGGAGGATTGCTAATGTGACCGGGTGCACTTGCTGAGGATACAGAAATCACCATCAATTTCTAGAGCTTCTTCTATGACGGCTTTTGCATGAAGGTGCTCTTGTGTCACCTGAAATGCAGCAAGACAGGAGACATAAGGGTCATCAAGGCATTTGAAGGATCCAGAGACCTGCAGGGTTTGACAACAGCTTGGGTGCAACAGTCTGTTGAGGTGTCAAGGTATTGCCCATGGTACTGAAGAGGCAGGTGGGTGTCTCAATACTTTTGCAGCTCAAGGTCTTAATTTCTCAAGTAAGGATTCCAATAATAATTCTGTCACAGAAACAGATCGTGTCTGCTTAGGACAAGTCTGTGTGCCTAGTATTCCTTACTTCTTGGGATTGCCCTGGCTGTCCATTCCCTATCAGTTCACAAGCACTATATTTGAATCTCCTTTCTTTCCAAAGCACCCAGGCTCAACATCTGGACCTGGGATTGCATATGCATACATATAACTGGCCATGGGTAGGTGAAAGTCCCTCTAATTTATATGAACATTAGATCTTTCTGAGCATGAGATGGACAGACAATTCAGGCAAAGAAAATTTAGTGAAAAAGGATTTCCCACTGCAAAAATAGACTATTTTCACAAGGAATTCAGGGTTGCCTCTCCCAGAGATAAATGCATAAACTGTGAACATTCTTTCGCTTGCCTATTGCCACATCAAAGAAGCAGCAGGAATGAATTCCCAGTTTAGTTGAAGTTAAATTAAAATACATTCCAGTAAGGTGTTTCTGTATGTAGTTTTTATTTTTAAGTTGCAGTGCTCCCACTGTCACTGGAAAGACATTTTCATGAATAGACAGTTTCCCAGCCTTGCTTCATTACTCTCTATGGACAAAATTGCCAGGGAGAGCATTTCTGTCAGAAACACTCCTCTTACTACATTCTGTGGTTGCTTCTGAAGGAATCTGTTACTCACAGCATGTTGATCTTAGAAGGATTCTTCACATTTTCTGGTAAACACAGCACATGATTCTTGTATGATCCTGCAATTAATGTTTGTGAATTGTCTGGGACACAAACCAAGCTGTCATTTTTAGGTGTTGTCACAATAACAATCCATAATGTCAAAACACTGACAATCTCTTGTCATCTACAAAGAGGAACTATGCAATGGGATGGAGGTGAAGATATTTGCTGAGCAGAACACCATCTGCCTTGACTGTTTGTGAAGGGATGTTTGAAAAAAAGCCTTTTAACATTAGTTTTTGCAACATGTGATGGGTCAACAGGATTTACACGTGGGGCTGAAGCAACGGAGTGATCAGTTGTCCCTGGTGCCACAAGACAGCAGGCTACACTGACTAGTCTGGAAGCTGTATGTTTATTCAGGTTATAAAGACTTAGTGAGATCATGATCAGTCACCAACACTCATGTTAAAGGAAAGAAATGGGATGCTGAAGGGCCAGAAGTCAGGAGCAGAGAGCTGTTGGCTGCTGCTGATGGGCAAAATCTACCATACACAGAGATGGATGGGCAGTCTGGGAAGTGAGGAGGAGCAGGACACACTTCATACCTGGAGGTTCAACTGAGGCTCAAGCACTCAGCACATTGGGGTTTAAAAATTACTCTGAGGTTGCTCCTATCATGTTGGCCTAGACTGAGATACTCAGGATCAGGTCCTACTGCCAAGGGAGTAGCATTACCACTTACTCTAAACAGATATTCCCCTTTCACGGCACTTACCTTCTACATTTATATATAAATGTTTGCCTTCTCAGAGTTCTCCTGCTCATCTAAGTCAGCTCTTTAAGTCTTCCCTCAGAAGAAGTGCTCTTTTTCCCTGATTGCCCTCTTTGCCTTTCTTTACCTTCCTTATTTTGAGTTCATCTTTCTGGCCCAGGAGAGGCAAAACACTTAGAAAGGACTTTTCATTGATGTCCCACAAATAAATTGTTCAATAGTGTTAATACTTTACTATATTGACTTGAATTTTGTCCCCAGTTGCAATCTAGAGGGCCTATCAATAAAGTTGATATTTTCACATCTCCACCACAATCTCACTGCACCATCAGCCAAGAAGATCTACCAGTATGGGTACTACATTTGCTCACATACCCTTTGCCTTGATGCATAGACTTTACAGAGATCTGAGACTCTTCAGAAATTCGGTTTAATACTGGATGCAGCCTGGCATGATTCAAAAGTTAGTAAAGAAGAGGCGAATTTGAAAAATTCTCCACCTTGAGATGAAAATAGACTTGTGATCCCTGACAAGGGTTCTGATAGAAATTCTAGAGTCCTCTGAGAAGACAAAACAACCCCTTAGATGCTGCTTTGAAATTCAACCCATACATTAGCTTTAGGGAAAATCAGTTCAGTAGATGTCTGGTGCTGAAGATACAGAAGTCCTGTTTCCCTCTCTGTCCTCCTGGAGGAGAAGGAACATGAGAGCAGTGGAGGAAGGAAGAGAGGTGAGCAGAAGTCCAGGAAAGGATCAGTAAATTTCTGAAACTCCTGGCTTACTGCAGGAAACTCACTGTCCACGGTCAGAATGAGAACATCAGAAGTGTTGGTATCTCACCTCTCTGCTTTGTTCTCTCCATGTTGTGGAATTTTATGTGAAGGTGCAGCCATGGGTCCAGATAGCCGGTGTATGGCAAGAGGGAAAGGTGCTGAGTACTCCTGGGTACTGTACCCTGCAGCAAGCAAATCCTTTCAGGTGTTAACTCTGTATTGAATAGAGGGCTGACCTGGATTTGTCCCACAGTCACTTTCTAAATATACAGTGCTGACAAGACTTTATTTTCAGTGTCTTATCTATGAGTAATTCATTTTCTGTGTCTTGGAAAAAGTATATTATTAATAGGCAACAATAGTGTGTGAGTGAATCATAGGGCACCAGACTAGGGCCAAGTTTGGACTATCAGCAGCCTAGTCTCTGCTCTTAGTTCCTGCTCTATCCCAACACTGTCATGTAGGCAGGAGTATCATGGAAAGACCAATGCTGACAGCTCAAAAAAAAGTGTCAGCTGTCCAAGTGGTGAAGGTAGACCTCAGCAGGAGCCAGAGCTTGTCATACCCCTTGTTTTTTGTTCTTGTTGATGCCTGTAGCCTGGGTCCACTCCATGTCACTGTATTTTGCTGGGCTTGGTAGATAGTGGTTGAGGTCAGGCCATGGGCTGGAGGATGAACCTGTAAAGCCTGGTGGAGCTAAATTGTTTGAAAAGGGGGGAATTCCAGCCCTAATACCTCAAGCAGACTTGGGCCTTCTCTTCTGCAGACTTTTAAAGTTGGTGGGTTTTTAGTATAATCTTGAAAACGCAGAATGTTAAGAGTGGTTGAGTCTGATGTTGAAAATGAGCTTAGAAACACACCAAGCTAACAAGACGGACACACTAGGGCGGTTCATTTCACCAGAGACCAAAATTACAGCAGGTGTAAATTCATAAAACTTTGTATCCTTCAGAAAAGGAGGAATTTAAAAATAATTCAAGGATATATTAGTTCTCCTAATGTGTTTTAAATCACCAAACTTTGAAGTCTTGGCAAGTAAAAGACTGTTTGCCTGACAAACTAACAGATCTGTGACATCAGCAGGACTAAAGACATTCAGTGAACTGGTCTATCAAAACACATTTGTGGAGTTATGAAGAACATGTTATATATTACTTGGCTGATTGGGAAGTAGAGTACAAAACCATGGGGGAGTGTCAGCTATTGAGGAAAATCAACCAATGAGCACGAGCCTGTAGAGACCTCTATTTGTGAAATAAGATAAATTCAGTCTTGGGAGCAAAAACTGGAGACAACTGAGAACCCAAGAAAGAATTTAAGAGTCAGTGAGGAATTCCTCCATTAGGAGCTATACATAAGAAATTTTTGGTCCAGAAAGCTTTGGAAGGCCACCAAGAAAGCTAGGGGGAGTCATCAAATTTTAGATTCAAGTTGGGATCCTAAATTATGATGTAGTTTTAAGCTTGAATGGGAGGCAGCTGAACTAAGGAGAAATTTCCAATTTCCTGTTAACTGAATGGTTAACCAAATGCTAATATCCAGGAATACTGTGAATTTTTCAGAATCTTTGGTTTCTTTGGTTTGGGGCTTGAGTTTTTAAGGTTCTGGAAGCATAGCTTTGGTTTATTCTAAAGCTCCAAAACACTAAATTAAAAGTTCATTATATTCTTCAAGTAAGTATCATGACCACAGAGTGCAGCAGAGCTAGAAGCATGTGTATTATGATGTTTTTTGTCATTTACAGCTGACAGTCCTGACACTGAGACAGGAGCTGCAGGTGAATGAAAATTATCAAAGCTTTTTAAATGCATGCTAAAAAAAAGGCTGTGTGCATTTGAGTCATCAGGGATCTAAACCTTCATATCAGAAAAAAAGAAGAGCTTGAGCCATCTGGGAATTTCAGTTTTGGGGTCAGAACCACATGAACCGTGGCGTGTTGTTGGGAATTTCTAGCTCAGCAAACTGTCTGGAGCCTGGAGGGAGTATCGAGGAGGCAGCAGAGAGGGTGTGAGGAGAGCTTGAGTCATCTGGGACTGCAGACAGGAGAGGGCAGCTGCCAAATGAGTGGGTGCCCCTGGGGAGGTTTGCATTCTGCAGGTCTCCCACAGCTGAAGTCAGCGGTGCTTGGTACAAGCAAGAGCCCTTTCCTCTGCCTGAATGTTGGTATTTCCCAGACACACCACGGGAACTGCACAGGGAAGCTCCACACTTTGCCAGTCCTTAGGGCTTCGTGCTGCAAACTTTTATACTGAAGTTTGCTGAGGCCATAGGGATTATTAATGCTGCTCCCTTGTCCATAGGAGGTGAGGTCCCCCAGCAAACCACAATCATTCCCAGTGCAATGGGATGGCTTCATGGCTGTTTAAACCAGAGGTGAATGTTCTCTCTCTCTCCTGTGCTTAAAGATGCTTGTGATCATCTGGAACAACTGCATCCAATGAAGATGGCATAAGAAGCCTCAGCTTTGAATATTTTACCCTTGTTTTCTGTTTTAATGCTTGATTATCTTTGCCTGGCCATCAGTGTGATAATGTACACCAGTTTATTCAGTAAATTTTCCCAGTTTATTCAGCTTCATTTTCCCAATGAGCACTCATTATTTATGACTAGCAAGAAAACCTTTGCCTCCAATGGAAGAAGGAGAATGTCTCCTCGTTTAATTACCATGTATAGTTAGCTGCACGGTGATTGGAATAAAATAATTCACTTTCTATTCCCAGAAGAGTTTTCCTAAGTGCTTTGGGAGGCGAGGGGGAGGCTGGCAGATGAGTGTAATCTCAAGAAGCACTCTGTAGTGGAATCCAGCACTAGGAGCCAGATGGCAAGGTTGCACTGAATAGCACATTTTTTTTTAATAGCTGTGAAAATTTGCTGTCTGCACATGGCTTTGCTGAATGACAGCAGAGAGCATTTCTAATTTATCTGGTGCTACAATTAGGTTATTCCTTCAGAGGGTTCCCCTTCTTTTTCACATAAGATCAGGGCCTAGTTTCAGTATCAAAGGCAATGTTTAAGTATCTGTGAGAGTCCAGAAAGCAAGGAGGGCAAAGCTGTGGGAGGAGAAACATTAAAAAAAAAAAAAAAATTAGATCAGAAGAGGATTAAGATCAAGCAGCACCCTGGCCTTGTTTTGTGCAACCCTCTGTGAGGTGGTTCCCTTGTGTAGCTCACATGTAACAACCACTGAGTCTGTTGGGATTTCATGCAATGTCCTTTGAATATGTTGGGATCTCCACACACATTTCCAGTGATGGGAATGACAGCTAGAAGAACTCAATAATTTCCCATTATGATTTAAAATATAGATGCAGTCATAAATGCTGTGTAAAGACATAAAGCAGTACATACCTATGGGCTTTATATTAGCACAGTTCTGAAAGCTACATTAGAGTACTGGATTACACTTGAAATCTAAAATGTATTTTCCATCCATGAAATGATGACTGGACCCCAGATTTTGAGTTTTCTGACTCCATTCAGACCTACAAACTCCCCAACTCCCCATGAATTAACATGGTCTGTGCAAGTCCAGTTCATCCACAAATGCCCCCTTGAGTATGTAGAATCATCTGTGGCAATAAATGGAAGACAAAGACAGGTCCTGCTGCTGGCTTTAGCAATCACCTAACCAGTAACGCTCTTCTGGGCAGGGGTGATGGCAGAATTTGCAAAGATCATGGACAAAACGCACAATTTAAGAAGCATGGGCAGTCCTGTGGGCTTTCAAAGTGTGCTACGAAGCAGTGAAGAAGGACTAGGCTGAGACCTCCTCAGAATCAACAGATACATTAAATCTCCCCCAAAGCGGGCACGTGCTTCACACAACCCTGGAAACCTGGCCTACGTGATAGCCGTGTATTGTTCCGAATGCTTCTGGTGCGTGTGGTGAGCTCCTCTGCCCGAAGTCAGACACCCCATGCAGCTTCTGTGCCTTTGACCACAAAGGTCTGAGCCACTTCTTTCAGTGGAACTAAACCCAGGGCTCTATCTCGCTCTTATAGCCCGTCTGCATCAGAGAAATGAAGAGATGAGTCCACCTTTGAGAGCTGGTGTTCTTGGAGACCTGGTAACAGCGGTGTGACTCTAAATCACACCTCTTAACCCTGTGCCAAGCACATTTGTCAGCATGAGCCACTAAGACTGCAAGAATTCAGAAACTTCTGGAATACAGTCTTGGAGTTATACCAACTATAACAAAGTCCATGTGTCGCCTATTGTCTAAGTCTGCAGCTTTTTATTCTGTCATTGAATACTGACTTGCCTTCCTGTTACAGAAAATGACACTAAGAGCAAATGCCATCCTTCCATGCTGTCTGCATATTTAGAACTGTGCAAATGTAAAGGCCATTAAAACCCTGCAAACAAAGCTTTGCCTTGTTGGTATAGTTTGCACTGTACCTAGCCCAGCAGGCCCCACAACAAACCTGGTGATATGTGCCAGGGTGATAAGCACCCAAAACTAGGAAAGAGCATCTTCAGATGTAACACTGCTGCTGAGATGACACTTCAGTGTCTGTCTCATCTTAGATAGGGACACCTGAATCTATTTGAACAGTAGAATTCATCCTTTGTAAAAGGCTGCCTTCAAAACAGGACTTGTTATCTCTTATCTGAGCCCCAGACACTGCTTTGGCATTGTAGTCAGCCCTACAAAGTCGTTGCTAGAACAGGCTGAAATGTTTTTGTATTGTTTTTGCAGATAATGCCTGGGGATAATGGGCCGTAAAAATTTGTTTCTTAGTATATTTCAAGGTATTTTTCAATTATACAAATCACTTCTGTTTCTCTTTTCACTTTTTTGTCATTTTCTATATATTTTTCATATTTTTGCTTCTCATCTTTACACATTTCCCATGGGAATGTGAGTGAAAGAGTTAAATAAAAGACAGAATTTACTTTCTGTGATGATTCCAGCGGTCTTTTCCTTATTTGAGTCAACATTTTCTTTTCCAGGATTCTATTTAATTCTTCTAAGATGGGAACAGTTTTCCTTAAAAATAAAATATCTTTAACAACAACGGAAGAGACAATTGGATCAGCTCAGTGCAGCTACACATGGTGATAGCCAGACTGATGATGATGTAAAATCATCTTTTTACTCTTCCGTTTGAGGACTGCATTTTCCAATGCTACTTCATTGACAATCAATGAAGGAGTTTTTTACTGCTGTCAGCACTACTGAGTCAACGCAGCGCTGAGAGCAAGGGGAGAGCTGTACTGACTCAGCCACACTTCAGGCAACACTCAATTCATTCTTGGGCCCAGAATCATTCTATTGCACTGAGAGATGAAAAAAAGGAACCCCACTAACCTGCTTTCACATTTTGTCATCACTTTTCCAGGTTCCTTGTAAACTACTCCAAATTCAGATGTAGAAATAATCACAAGCTGAGCTCAATAACATCATAAGAGCTTCTCATCTGACACAAAACCTTCCTGAAAGATGTCCAGCCTTGATCTGATGACATCAATGAAGTACTCACCATTTCTCAGAGTAAAGCATTCCCAGTGACTAATCACCCATGCTCTTGATAATTTGTTTCACTAACTCAGGATGATTTTAAAGCGTATTTTTTTTCCTGATTCCCCAGCCTAGCACAAACTCAAGCCAGCTCGTATGAAATAACCCAGCTCTCTCTGAAAGTGTATTTCTGAGGCCTGACTTGAAAGAACCTTCTTTTGCATATCTGAAACTTCGCATTGGAGGCAGAATTTATCATTTATAAATGATAAATTTATAAAAAAAATTTATAAAAATTTATAAAAAAAAAATTCAGTTTCTTAACTACTTGATTACACCTACATCTCAGGTCTAATTTCTTCTATTCCTGTTCAGAGGCATAAAAAACTGTGTCAAGATAAGTACCCTTGGAAATGTTTAAAAGATCCTGATGTGTATGGCCAGAACTGCCCCACTTGCAGACAGTGATAATCTAGCTGTCGTGGACTAATGAACTGTAACCTGGAATTCTGGTTGATCCTGTCACCCTTGGTCAAAATAATCCAAGGAGGGAAGTGACGCATGTTGAAATCTTGTTTTGAGAACTGGACATTCGGATTTCTTCCAGGACTGCTCTCAAGGTTGTGTTGTACTCGCAGTGAAATTGTTGTGAGAATTTAGAAAAACTTAATTATGGAGGACTATTGCATTGATTTTGCTGTGAAAAAAACCTTCATTCTAACTGCAGAGGCATTTCATGCCCTTTGCAAATAATTCCACTTGGACCTGGACATACTACAATGTGGGACACCTTCTTGTTTTATACCTTACAGCTCTTCTACAGAACTACTTTTTTGCTTAAAATTAAGTCTAAACTTCTATATCAGTTCCCTCTTCCATTGTCTGCGTAATTGAACGTGGCAGATTTTATTGTTTGTTTCCTGAAAGTGTTGCTTGCTTTTTTAAAGAAGCATTTTCTATTTATTCTAGTATTTCTTCCCCCAGGAAACAACATTTGGAATGATCCAGGAAATAATATTTTAACAAGCATTAAGTTGCCATCATTGAGACCACAGAGGGAATCTAATGCAGGAGGGAGGAAAAGTGGCTGCCGTGTGCCATCCTCGAGTGTCATTTATAACAACACACATTCTGTCCTTTTCCAAAGAGTAATTATTGTGCTTCTCGAAATGAAAACCCGGGAAATTATAAGTTCAGATCAGTCATTAAAGTCACCATAAGTCACTGAAAACTAGTGAAAGCTGAGTTTAAGTCTAAATTCCCACCTGACTGTTCTGGCACACCACAGGGAGAAGCAGCAATATGTCATGCTCGCATCAGACCTCACTTTTTGCTAGCTTGCTTTAACATGCCAGGTTTTTCACACCTGGAGAGCCATGCTGTGAAGCAGCAAGAGGAGCTTTCAGTTTAGTAGGAAACAGCCCCAGTTTTTGGGGCAATTTGCTGCCGGCCGTGGGTTCGTTCTGCCGCTCAGACCTTGCCACGCCAGGGAAGTTCCTCTGAGAGACGTCACCTCTGAGTGTAGCTGGCATGTGACATTTGCCTGATTTCCATGAAGGAGTGAAAAGTGTTATAACAGTTAAAATGTTAAAACAGTCTTAGATGTGAGCAAAATTTTGCAGGGATAATAATTGATGAGCTTGGGAGAAGAAGGATGATCTCCAAGCCGTGCTTTGTGAGCTGGTGTTCGCAGCCAGCAGTCCAGATAACAACTTGGAGAGGAATCTGGGTAGGAGCAGCTACAGTGAACAATTTACCGTTTCTGTCCAGGCAGCTAAATCAAAAGTCACACCTCTTCAAGCAGCACTGTCGCTCAGACTGGAGTAGTACCGGGTGCGGTGCTGCCCGGGGCTGTTGTGGATACACAAATCCCTGCACATGCCAGGGTATCAGCCAGCAGCTGTTTTCTAGGTGCTTGAGCACTGCCTGCCCTGAAAAGTACCAATTGTCACCGTTTAATGGGGAAGTCTGGGGTGTCTAAAAACTGTTGCACCAGTGATTAGGTCTTGCCAGACCTTGCAAAGTAGAAGACCCAGACCGAGGCCCAAAGGGCTGACTTCAGACAATGCCGTCAGCAATCCCAAATAACGATTGCCCTGACAAATGTTGCCAATGAAAATAAAAGTAATCCACTTGCTGCCTTCAAAGTGCACAGAAATTTTGTCACCACCAACAATGCTACCACCAACTTCTATTTCCATTCTGAGCCTGATGAGTCTGACACTACACCAGAGTCACATAGGGCTAAGACAAAGTATAAATGGTACGAAGAAAATTGTATTTAGCAATTGCACCAAAGTAGTGAATTCACCAATTCCCCAAAAAGTCAAACTGATGCTAATGCCTGAGCCTGTTTCTTGACATCTTTTGCAAGTAGGAGGAAGTAAGCACGTCTATTTTTGGGGAAAACAGCATTTATGGGGTAAGATCTTTGCAGAGAGCTCCCAAGCATGGACAATGTGAGGATCATTTCAAGGATCTGTTTGCAACAGAGAGCTTTCCCACTTCCAGCTGAGCACTCAGACTGGCTGTGCATCTGCAGGATGAAACACAGAGAAAGTCTCTCATACAGATCTGCAAAGTACACCCTGGTATTGTGGATGTAGTTTCCTCCTGCTTGCTTCATCTCAGCTGCTGCCCTGAGATGTTGGCAAGGCATATATGGAAAAGTGCAGTTTTTCTCTCCCTATCATTTGTGAGGTTTTACCTTTCAAATGGGATATGCTGCACTGTATTTCTAAGGTTTGCTTTTGATACCTGCTCAGTAAACACAAAGCAGTGATGCTATTTCAGCAATATGAAAGGCCATTATCATGGTGCTGATTGCATATGATGATGTTATACATCACATGGCCTATCGTTGTCTTGATATGTGATTTCTGAAATTCTACACGTGGTTTATCCAAAATAAAGGTTTTCAAAGAATATAAAGGGGAAATGGTACGACAGCCTCTCTGCATCTACATCGATTTGAAGAAATGAATCACTGGAAGGCAACTCTCTAAATGGGAGTCGGTAGCTTTTCACATATGCATTGCGAAGTTCATTAGATTTCATATTTCACATACGTTCTAATAATTTTGAAAAAAAATCCCATTTTAAATGTTCCATTTTAGTTTTTGATTGCCCCACAATTTTTGTGTTCCATAAGCTATGTGCTGATAGCTAGCCTTGGGAAAAGCCTTCTTAGCTCTTTACAATTTGCTTTGTGGCCAGCACAATGATTCTGCCCACAAGACTTTCCACTGGCTGAAAAGTTCACACTAGCGACCCTTTCAGGAGAAACAGCCAGTGGTTCCTAATCTAGGGAACAGAAGTGACAGATGCTCTGCCTGATGAGCCCACTTCAATCATAATTTATTATATTGGAATTCGTAGTAATGTACAAAATTAGGAGGAGAAAAAACACTTATTTCTGTGAATTTCTTTTTCAAACTTCTGGAGATGAAAACACAAGACATTTGTGGTTGTTCACTTTAAAATACTGCTGGAAGAGGAGGAGGAGGATTATGTTCAGGCAAAGAATTCATTGAAATAATTTTTCTAGAGGGCCTGGCTAATTCTGCTTGTGAGTTATGAGATTTTTAAGAGCCTTTATTTAAAACTGTTTTCTGCATGCTTTTAAGAAATGTTGGTCTGTAAAAATATTAACAAATGTGATTCTACTGCAGATCCAAGATTTGATCTCATTAGTCTGCCTAAAGATTTGCAGCTCATTTCACTGAGCCCAAGTTAGGAAAAAACTATATATTGTCTTATTTTCTTGTGATTGCCAGCATAAGTGAATTTTAAATTGCTTTCCATCAATACTATGTTTAAAAATTTACTGTTTCAGACTTCTACTAATTAACTATTTGTTAAGCTATAAAGATTGAATAAATGCAGAAGCCACACAAAAAAAAAAAAAAAAGAAAGCGAACACTTCTAATTTACTCAAGATAAATTTTAGGTATTCAAGCATCTCTGGTGATAAAAATGAGAGTATATTGTTTCTTCACAATGTCATTCATGGATGTCAAGCACTGAAAAACTGACATCTTATCACTTTTGTGAAGGCATTTAGCCTGTGGGATCACTCAGTGGGCTGAACAGTCTGACACCGGCAGAGGGATGTGCAAGAACCAGGTTAGTAAAGTCACAGCCCATGCCCTACCATGGAAAGAAACCATCTGGTCTTATAAAACAGATGTCTTAAAGTCATACAGCCTAGAAATTTTAGTATTATCTACACAATTAATGTATTAGGGATGCTGGAATGACTACACATATCCTCTAAGAAAATCTTCAAAGGAATTGCAAGTTTGGCAACATGAGAACAGATCTTCCAAACTTGGAAATGGGCATTTCCTCCTGGGTGGTTAAAGAAATACATTTTGAGATTTCCATTTGTACTTATTTGGATAAAAGGAATAACATGAATTCAACAAGGCTATTGAATTCATGACTTTGTTCTGCCTAACTGATGAATTTTTTTCATCATTTATTTTTCTATGTGGATTGAAAGGCTCCAGCTTTTCATGTCCGGCTGAGAAATGTGGATTCCTAACTCCTTCACTATTTGGTCATGGTTTGGGCTCCAGGCCTATCGGTCCTGCGACTGCAATCACATGGCATGGAAATGTATTCAAAGAATGAGAGCTAGATTCTCAGACACTGGAAAAGTGGTAACTCCATTTCACCTCTGACTTTTGGCACTTATTAAGCAAAATGCTGTCCTTAGTTTAGCCAGTTGACTCTCTAAAATGGAGGTTTTGAAGGCCATGAAGTAACTCCAGATACATAGGTAGAGTTGAAAGCAAAATGCCTTTGCAGTAGCAGCCTGCTGCTGTCTTGCAGCCATGGATTTTCTACTTCACACAACCATATATGTGTGGAGACCTGTGAAAAACGTCTCACGAGTTGCTCTTGATACAAATTACTTCAGTTTGTCTGGGAAAAGACATCATCCGAACAAAGTTCCCTCATTGAGCCCTCAGTGATTTATCACTGTAAGTGTGTGGGAGGAAGGAGCTGAATGTTCTGACACAACCCTACCCAGCTACTGAGCCGATGAACTGGGGGGACTGGACAGGGAACAAGGGAACAAGGGGGTTTCTGCCCACACCCTCATCCCAGAGATTTATGAAGAGGAGGTTTGAGGTACAAAAAGAAAATGCCAGAGGACAAATAGGAAAGATTACCCAATGCAGTCTGACTAATGGATTTGCACTGTAGCACTCGGGATCCCTGCTCTTGGAAGGGGGTCAGCGGTGTGGAGGGGAAGAGGCTGACATTTGGAGTTAGCCAGCTTTGTGTTAGCAACTGAGCCGGCACCACTCTGCGCAGCAGCCCCACAGCAGGGCTGCCCGCTCCCACGGAGGTGTCAGGTGGGAGCAGCAGAGCCCTGTTCAGCATCCTGGCCTCTGTGAATGGCCTTAACTGTTCAGGCTATGGTTGTTCATGTGGCTCGGTACACACACACCACTAGAAAGGGGCAAAAGAAAACATTACCAAAAGCAAAAAGAGAAAGCCTGGGAAGTCTGGGATCTCTGGACCAAAACTGCCTTTGGGACGTAGGATTTAGCAAAAGTGGCTGAAGTCTCACCACAAAGGCTTGTGAGGACTTCTGCATGCTCTGCGGAGATTGCTGCCTTCTCCTGGTGAGCTGGGCAAAGCACAGCTGGAGAAACGAGCCCAGCACATCTGAGTCTTGTTTTGAAAGGCCTGGTTCCCTCAGACTTCCATGCCCTTAACATTGTCCATTTTCACGTTTTGTGCAAAAAAAAACTACCTACAAACCTGTAACACTAAAATCAGCTGCAAGTACATCATGGATTCTATTGTTGCTACACAGAGAATATGCCACCAAGTTTGCACCCCCCCACCCCAATATGATCAAGGAGAGGGAAGCAAGTAATACCTACCAAGGCATCAAGGCAAGGAAAATGAAGAGGGCTTCGGAAGAAGAAGGGTGTGGACATCTATCTGTTGGTTACTGAAGTGCTGCGTTTCTGCCAGGGCAAACAGACAGAAGGGGGAAGTGGATGAGGGAAGCTTCTCTGCTGGAGCTCCCTGCTTGCTACAACTGCTGCGGGAGATAAGGAGCGGATCAAGGGAGATAGCACGCTTGGCTCGGCTCTGCTGGGCTCCACGGGGCTCTGCTCTGCTGTGCGGAGCCCAGCCAAGCCCAGCGCGTGCAGAGCTCCCTGCGTGGAGTAACCCCACTGGCAGCTGGACACCCCAGAGAATTCAAGGAAAAAAAAAAAAAAAAAAAGCGATTTTTCTTCAGATGTACTCTGGAGATGAGTTTTTCCGCAAACAGCCTTGCCTCACTAAGAGCATCAGAGCTCCTCTGGAGAGCCCTGCTGAACGCCAGGGCCTGGCTGGGCCGGCAGGAGTTTGGGATGTCCCCCCCGGCAGTGCTGAGCCGCACAGCTCTGGCTCATCCCACTGTGCCCGTGGCGAGGCCATGGGACCTGCCCTCACTCCGCAGCCCCAAGGCTGCTCAGCGCCCTCTGGGAGACCCTCACCCTCTCCCGTCTCCAGTGCTGTTCTTCTGCCAAGACTTTTTGCTTTGTGAGAGATCAAAGGAGAATAAACATCTCCATCTTCTCTCCGAACATATCCAGCCTAATATGCATGGTATTTTTATTGTGGAAGGGAGCGATTTGTAAGAAGAAATGAAAATCTCCAGCGTGTCAGCTCGTAGGAGCTGATGATGTTTACACAGACATACCACACTGATGGAATAGTCCCAACATCTCCTTCTTGGGGGGGTGGGGGACGGTGGTAG
>WAAG01019527.1:127851-144512 GCA_013390105.1 Tichodroma muraria | reverse complement strand
TCCCTCCGTCTCTCCCGCCGGGCCGGGCCGGGATGTGCCGGGCCGCCGCCGCTGTTTGCCAAGCACTACAAGTGGCGGGGGAACTGGGTCCACTTCAGGGTGGAAATATTTCAAATGCTTCCTGGGATGGAGATGGGGGAGAGGCCGCCCGGCCAAAATTTGCGGGAGGAGAGACCGCCTGCCCCCGCCCGGCCCCCTCAGCCCCTCCCAGCCAGTCCATCCGCACCCTTTTGAAGTCCAAATTCACGCTTATTTGGGAGGGGTGCCTGGAGCACCCTGAGAACCGGGACCCCTGGGTGCCACTGTTCCCTTTTCTTTCCTGTCTCATCCTTTCATCCCTCTGTGCACCCGTGGGTGCATTAGATCACCTTTGCTGGGGGCACGTCCCAGTGGGTGTCAGCTTCCTTGAGCAAGAAACACGGGAAGGGATCCCTAGAAGACCATATGAAGTTATAAAAGGCAAAGGAAACAGAGGGTGAAAGGTCTCAGAGTTGAAAAAAAAGGACTTTATGAGTCAAGTTTTCACATCGTCGGTCTTTCAGCTTTGCTAGTTCCAAGTCGTTGCAGTGCTGTCTGATCCCTGCTATCCATGTTTCTGCTGCAGCTCAAGGGGCAAGACAGAGTGGACGAGTGCAGCAGCAGCCAATCTCTACCTGCCCCAAAGGTGTGTTTTCCTCTGTTTTTGTGCCAGGGAAGAACCATCAAAATGCATTTCTCTGAGTCATAAATTCCAATATTAAAAATTGCTTTTAAATGCCTGCGATATACACAGTTTCCTTGGGTTTTGACACAGACTTCACAGAAAATCCTCAGAGAAAAGCCTTTCTTTCTTTCTTTCTTTCTTTCTTTCTTTCTTTCTTTCTTTCTTTCTTTCTTTCTTTCTTTCTTTCTCATTTCCAGTCCAGTTATCTCCTGAAGTACAGGCTTGCTTTTAGCAATAGACCAGGTTGCTCTGGACTGACCTATTTCCCTCAGAGCTGATTCAAAGCCCCTGGCCGGGTCAGGGCACCAATGGAAATTTCAGAGTGTGCACAAAATAGAGAGAGGCTGCAGGGAAGCCGAAGTGACAATTAACTTATTTTTTTAATAGCACTATGGGTAAAACTGTGTGGAGTAGCTCCTTGGCAATGAAACTGCCAAACTCTACACACCTAAGATAGCATTGATCAGTCTGTAAGCCTCTGCTGCTGGTTCACAGGCCCACCTTTGGAATGATACTGATGGTAGAGAAATTGACCCCAGACCATCTGGGGGTTCGAGGGGATATGTTTATACCCAAGTCTTATCTGAAACATCATGCTCATAGAATGCATTGTAGTATTGTACTGGTTTTGCAAATACATTTTGCGTGTGAAATAGCTGCTTTTGCACACTCAGAGGTGAGAATGTTGCCAATCTCCTCAGCTTTGGGGCCAGGCATTATTTTTATTTTTTTTTTCTTTCTCAGCTTCTGTAGAAAACACAGATTTTAAACCCAGCCTCCGTCTTGAGTTACTATCGTCTCAGTACATCCCATAAGACAAGACAAGAGAAATGTGTTGGAACAAATGGCCACAGAGGATCTTGCTGTAGTGTACCCAGTCAGCCCTCTGGCATGGCCAGGTGCAGGCAGCTGTGAAAGTAGCTATCGAGGGAAGCAAGTACTGCCCAATTCACCTGGGTCTCGGGATATGGCTGAATGGTTTCATTTTCTCTGAAGTCAAGAAACTGTCCTCAGCTTTCAAGTCTGCATTACGTACTTAAAACAATATTGCTGAAGGCTGGTAACCACATAGGGCGGCTCAGTTCTGAAACACCACAGAGTCATGGGGTGCTGAGTTTCGATTGTGTAGCAGATGCAACCATGGCACCTTTTGTAGGCTGTCCAGTACTTTCTGATTTACCTGAGCCAGTGCCTCTGCACTTATTTGGTAAGGAAAAAGCCTCTAGACTCTGGCTTGGGACAAAAGAGCAAACTCATCTGGCACTGCAAAATAATGGTACTACTATTTTTCTCCTTAGGAAATGTCAGCAAATGTGTGCCAAATGCCCAGTTCTGTAATTGTAACCATTACACTCACGAATGCCCTTACAGAAATAATGTGGTTGCTGGTCCAGTTGTCTGTGTGTAATTAAGTGCCCCATGGCTGGGCTTTGCACTTCTCTTACAGTTCTCCTTACCCATAAGCTTTCCAGTTTTTCGATTTTCTAAGTAAATACACTCCAGAGTAAAAAAAATGTCAAGTAGTCCTATTTTAAAGGCAACCCCTGAGTAAAACACACTCAAAATGAGATAGATTGAAGTGCTTTGATTTAAATCAGATACCAAGGCTCCTGATTCTCCCTTCCTTACACACATCATAGGGTGTCCATATGCAGTGTCCCAGTATTGTTCACCTCACTGGTGAAGAGCCTTGATTTTGTGCTCCACTTGGAAGCAGGTAAAATCACTGTAGTTTTTCTCATGCAGCAAGACATCATCCTGAATGTGGTATAAGGAAACAAACAGACAAAAAGCTCCTTATTAGAGAAAATACTTACATATCAAGTTTCTCTCCCATTTAAGACCTTGTTTTCAGCGCGTAATCTGATGCTGGATGCTGCTTGGATTATTGTAATGGCTGCATGCAAGGCTGAGGAATACCTTCATTTTGCCCTCCCTCTTCCCCAGTTTTTCCCCATTTTCACCTTTGTCTTCTATTTCTTTCACTGCAGGTTCAGAAGCTCAGTTGTAATTTATGTTGTTGACATTACATGTTTGCCAAGTTTGGGTATTACAGCACTCATGCAGCTCCAGTTTCATTCAGTTTTCCCCGTGTGCTTTATCCCTTTTATCTTTGGCCCTATTAATGTGATTGCCCTGTGACAACACTCGCTGGAAGACGTACAGGAGGGCTGGAGCAACCCGTGTCTCCCGGTGGCTGCCGAATGAACACTGCCCTCCCAAAGGCACCGGTACTGTACCTAGCAGGAGAGAGCAGGACAGCCCGTGCTGCTCTCCTGGCCCCTTCCCACACAGTTATCCAGCTCAGCTCTCCTCCTGGCAGGGAGGTGTGTGTCTTCCTTGGGGAACTCAGCTGGTCCTGTTAAGGATGCCCCAAAGCAGCCCAAAAAACACAGACTTTTGCAAATGGGCAGATTTGCCTTCTATTTACTTCTCCTTTTATCCTGCTAGCGAGGGATCATCCGCATGCAGCCAGTATCTAACACTCCCAGATAAACTGCATCTGTACAGGCTCATTCAGACACAGGCTATAAATACCCGCCGCCTGTGCACAGACTGCCGCCACGCTCCCTGGGTGCCTCTTCCAGGGCAGCCTTTCCAAAAGGTTTTTGGAAAGATCCTCGTGCAGCACCAAGACCGTGCCAGGGTGGGACTTGAGAGCTGGGCTTAGCAGCTTGTGAATGCTGCTACAGCAGAGGCACCGACCGCTTACCTTCTCCATTTGAACCTATATGGTATCAGGGCTGTGATTTAGGTAGGTTCCCTGCCAGACGAGGCATAAATTACAGCCAGCACTCCAGCACGGGACTCTGTGAGCCATTCAGGGCATTTCCCTTTCCAGAGATTTGTTTCATTCACAGCAAATCGCTAAAGTAATGCCTTCCTCCTTCCCAGTGCCCTCAACTTCACGTTAAAGCCACTGTTAACCTGGTGCTGCCCTTCTCTTAATCCTGACACGGAAAAATGGATCAGGACGTGAAGGAAGAGTTAAATAACTAATTTGGAGGTATCTCATTTTCCAAATCTTGCCTAATCCAGCTTTCCAGTTTAGCATTCATTTTCCCCACCCTTTTGTATATACCAGTTTCAGCCCTTTATCTCTCCCACTTCTAAATATTTTACTGGGGTTTTGTTTTATACAGCTGAGAGGAATGCTGTTCTGATAAAACAGGGCTATAATCTCCTCAGGCTGCATTTCCTTAGTTCCCACTCTTCATCTGTAGCTTTTAAACAAAAAATCTTTACTAGATGAAAATAAAGACGGTGAATTTCAGTGGTACATTTAATAATTCATAAATCAAATGAAGTTCAAACAGGTTCAAAGTTTAAAAGTTTAAAAGTTTTGCTGAAGCTTTAAAGTTTAAACTGTCAGAGACTTTGACAAAAAACTTTTCCTGTCTGGAATATTTAAGATTGTTAAACCATATTACATGCATGGCTATTGCTACATTTTTTCAACCGTAAGTTGTCTTCTAAAAGAATATTAATTTTATTATTTGTCTTTAAACAACTAATACATATGCAGTATAAAGAAGCATATTATTAGTGTAAAGAAGATCACAGCTATATAACCTTCGTATTACATACATTATTCTCAGGCCAACTTACTTTGGCCAGCAAGAAATCACTTGATTTATTAATGCTGCTGCATGCTAGAGGGGTAGGAAAGGTCTCATTTTAATGGCTTGGCCATTATTGAAGAAGAATTCAGGCAAGTATATGTAACTGAAATGTCTGAAAAGCATTAAGTTTTATGCATGGTGTCCTTACAAACTTTGGAAAACTCTTTCTGTTCTTACTTATACCAGTATCAATATCAAAGTCTAAATGCCACTGAAACCAAAGAATTTTTATGTGGTCTTATTTATACCAACTTAATTTCATTAATGTATTCAAGGATCCTTTTATTCACATTTTTAGCATTTCCAAATCATATAAAGTATTTTCAGAAATACATTGCTTTCATTAATTGCATTTCTAAATGCAGTTGTAGCTCTAAGTGACGGTCTGTGAAAGAAACATATTATAAATAGCACATTAGGCAGATGCTCCTACCTAAAAAGAGGAACCAATCTCCCTTGGGGAAAAACTGTCATGGCATCAGAGGAATCTCACCAGCATACAGTGGCTGTGGCCCAAGCTCAACTCAGATGTAAGCACCACCAGTAAGCCTAGAATTTGACATCTTTCCTTCAGTAAAAATAACACACACTCTATCTGTCATTATTAGCCTCTAAAATTAATTTAGTTTCCATGAATGAGCTCATGAAGTAAGCTGTTTGTTATGGCAAAAGCAGAAACATTAATAGCTTTAAATGGTTTTAACTGATAGAAGTCTGATAGATGGGGCAAATGGAAACAGGCATCATAAGTCCCTTAGCTTCGCAGGGAAATCAGGGTTGGCAAGGACAAAGTAAGGGAGAAAGTGGTCCACAGTTCCTGATGCAGCATAAGGTGGTAATAAGAAATGTATGTCTCAGAGCACTTCTAAAACAGTTATTTTTGACTCTAAAGCAGACTAGTTGCAATGCTGAAAGTTCAGCAGAGAACAGAGTAATGTTCTTCCATCAGTCAGGAATCCCTTACGCCTTCTAGTGAGTGCAGATTTCTTCCAGCAAGCAAGAGGGAATGTTCTGCACATGTCACAAGACTTGTCTCCAGCCTCTCCAACTGCCTCGCCCTGGCTGAAGTTAACAGTGAATAAAGGACAGTTCCCCAACATCCGACTCCAGTGGATTTTCATCCCCCCGGAAAGGACTCATTGGGATAACATGTGAACTGCAGTGTGAATGAACTGCAATATGGGCTTACAAAGCGTTGCTTTGCCTGCCAGGAGATCATTCACAAAAAGTCAATAAAGGAGAGATACAAAACTCACCAAATGAAGTTTTTTCAAAACATGAATTCATGGAATGAATTAGTGGAATTCATGTTCAATCAATGCAATTAGGAAACCTCGGCAAGCACCCAGACCTAGGTGCCCACAAGTACATGTAGTGAGTAGCAGTGACAGAACCCAGACTGCAGAACCAGCCGTTAAAACGGAACATCTCGTGAGGGATGTACTTCCAAAGTGCAGCCCAGAAATCCCTCCATGCTGGGCTGGAAGATGCCTGCGGGCAGAAAGCACTTGAGCAAGGTGGATCCAAAACTTAATCCACCACCTCCCTGCCACCCAGGGAGTTTAGATATCTGCCTTAGGGTCAGTGATAAGGTGCTGCTACCCCCACAGGGACCTGTTGAAGCCAGGTGCCTGCAGCTCTTCAGTTAAGGGTCTCTAGCAGCTGAGTATGTTTTCCATCTCACGATTTGGGGCTTAAAAGCTTGAGATCTCTTTGTTCGTTTTGGAGATGCCACTTCAGCATAACAACATAACTTGGCAGTGTCTCGCCCATAATGATTTTGATCTCATTTCAATGATAGTTCAGCATGATCAACTTGGAACTGACTTACTTTGCTCTGCTAAATGCCAACGAATTGCTGAATGACTCTTTTATAACTTGCTGCCTGGGAAGCGGCAGTGGTCGTCTTATGACAAGGGTATAAATGAATCATAATTCATGATTTCTGATAGCTAAAGGGTCAACATAAATAAGTTCTATGGAGCTTTTTTATTTCAGGGACTAGTAAGTGGTATGGCCACTAGCCCAGATGCTCCATGCTGATTTTTGCAAAATGAAAAGCCTCTACAAGCCCTGCAGCAAAGGGAAACCCAGCAGCCATACAAACAATGCTACAAGATATCTTCTGCCTAATTTCCAGGCCACAGCTCTTTGGGGACTTCTCTGCATTCTTCTGGAGACTTGCCTCTTTAGTACCCTCCCTACTCTGCTCATCTAGGGGAAAAAAAGGGCTCATTGCTGCATAAAAATGGGTGGGGCTGAGTCAGAAGGGATGTTTTCACCAAGGACCACTAAGCTATCTTCCCTTGGTGAAAGGGAGAACCCTTATACTCCATTTTCAGATTACAGCTTATTGATTCCTATGTTTAAAAGTTTAAGGCACCTTGTGTCCGAGGCAGAACCAGGAAAGGGTGCACTTAATTCCTGTGATGGGTGCAGTGACACAAAGCACAGAAAGCATGAAAAAAGCTGTAATTGTGAAGAAGGTCTGACAACATAATTTGCAATAGCTACCAGCCTGTGCAGGATTCTCAGGTCAGGATACAGATCCAGTGAGGTCGGGGTCAATGGCTTAGGAATGAGAAAATGCTGGCCCCAAGAAT
Source organism: Tichodroma muraria (assembly GCA_013390105.1). NCBI lineage: Eukaryota > Metazoa > Chordata > Aves > Passeriformes > Sittidae > Tichodroma > Tichodroma muraria. The sequence continues at coordinate 137,583 of WAAG01019527.1, read as the reverse complement.
TGTTACACAAATGACTTTTGTTCAGCATCTTGGATGAGGAGACTAATCTGGTCAATCTTGGAAGAGCAAATAAGGGAAGTAGCTTCCCATGTGCTATCCAGGACCCTGGTACCAGGTTGCAGAAAAGAGAAAGCAAACACATGTTTGCTGGCCCCCAGGAGCACTCAGTTTCCTCTGGGAAGTGTTTTTCAAGAAGCCTGGAAGCTCCTTCATCATATACTCCCTGCTTTTAATGATGATAGCATCCACTTAATGAAGTGTGATGCTGCGGGAGGACAGGACCTAACCCTCCTGCTGGCTCCTGTTCCCTGCCTATTTGCAAGGCCCAGATCTGACAGATTTCACCAGATCCTTTGCCTTCATGCAGCGGTGGTTTTGCAATGCTCCCCAGTCGCTGATGCAGCAGGAGAGCAGCAGGAGACCAAGGAGTCAAAGTGGTCCTTGAGTGAGTATTTTTGAGGAATTCTCCTCGAAGATACTCTACTCACAGTCACCGCTGCTGGAATGAGTCTGGGAATGTTCCCTGCGCCCAGGTAAGGAGCAGGAGGAGCTCAGCTGCTCACTTGCTGATGGAAAACTTCATAGGGCCCAACTCAGCTGGCTCCTGGCATTTAAAAGAGTTGAGGGATGGGAGAGTTCAAAACTAATGAGGCAGCTTTGGATGTCCCATGAATGTGTCCTGCTGCTCTAATGTCCCAGCAGACACTGGCAATTAACTGAAAGGTTTATGTGATGTGGGCTTTGGAATGTTACAGTCTTTTCTGCACCGCATGTTGAGACAGGGCTGTGCCTTCTGACTACTGTCAATGAAGAAAATGTCTGAAGTCTTGCTCTGCAAATGCTTAGCCTGTTTTAATATAGGAGATCTCTGGGTTTTGAAGACAAAAAGATAGGTTTCCTGGTAAGAGTTTTGATTTTACTAGCCTTCTCAAAGGAAACAAAAAAAGGAAAGGAAAGGAAAGGAAAGGAAAGGAAAGGAAAGGAAAGGAAAGGAAAGGAAAGGAAAGGAAAGGAAAGGAAAGGAAAGGAAAGGAAAGGAAAGGAAAGATTCTGCATTTTGTAACTACTATACTTAAGTGACAAAACCAAACAAAAACAAAATCCTCAATACATTGGGAAAGATCCATCAAATCTGAGACAAAGAAGAATGCACCAGGAGTTTTTGGGATCTGACCCTCAAGCACAATAAAGGGTGGGTGTCTTACTATACCAGCTTATACAATAGTATTTTAGCAAGGAAATTGTATGTAATGATATTAGGTTGGCGTTTGTGATTTTTTGTATATTACTGCTGAAGGAACGCTACTCATTCCCAAAGACCCCTGTGTCATGAGACATAGGAAGAAGCAGAATTAAGCAGAAAAAGGAGACACAGAATTTTTGTGTGCAATTTACTTAACTGAGCCATCAGAATGAATAAGGAGGTGCCAATGAGCAGGGCACTGTCTGAGCTATCCAATCAGAAATACCCTGGCCTGTCACCAAAAGGCTGGTGCACAGGGAACAACACAGAATTTCTCTAACCCTTCCCCAGACCTCTAGAATTCATCCCTTCATTACATCCTGGGGGAAACAAGTACCACCATTTCATTCCAAGTTTCTACAGGACAAAAAGGGTCTTCTTCTGCTTGTCTGCTGCTGGACTTTACCCTGGGTGCATGTGACAAGAGGTTTGTGCTGCCATCTGTCCTGGAGGTTTCACTGCTGTGGAAGGGTGGGCAGGCCTCACCAGCTTCAGGGAGGGCACTAGGACTGCAATATGCTGCCCTTCTGCCTGGCCCCAGCCTTGGTCTCACACAAGCTCAGGAGCTGCTCATCCAGCTCTCTGCCAAGCTGCTTCACGGAGCTAGACCAACCCCAAACTATTGACTTGATTTGTTTTCCAGCCTGTGGGAAGACAAGGTGGCCAAGGTCTGTCTTAGGTCAGTTTAGGCTTCTCTAGATGTGTAACTTTAATTCTGGGAATATGACAGTCATTCCCATTTCACTTTTTTCACACCAGTCACTTTTCTGTAAACTAATATAATTTCTCTCAACACTTGTCTGTGTTCCCACCGGATGCAAACAGATTTCCAAACACAATTCTCCTGAAGATTGCTGGTTTAACCTCACTGCAGTGCTGCCAATGATAATGACCTTTGTCCCACATGCTGAAAATAACCTCCTGAAAGCAACGGATTCCCTGCAGTCATGCTCTCTGCAGCATTATCAGGATCTTTCTTGCAAAAACCACCAGCAACCCCAAGCATCTGGCTACATGAGCTTGCTAAAGCCAGTGACACAAAACCAGGGGCAAGCCCTGGAGCTTGTGTGTCCCTAAGGTCTGTCTCCTACTTTTTTCAGGGGAGTTTTGCCAGATGTTCTGGCCAGGGCCTGTGGTTTTGGAAGAGGAAACATTATTTGTCTCATAATACAGACATCAAATACAAACATGGGAGCTGCAGTTCCTGGCATGAAAGCTTTTTGTAGCAATTTACTATCCAACATCCTTATAATTAATGAGGGCTGTAACTGCTATTTTTAGTACAGCTAAAATTTGCTATAAGTTATTAGAGAGAGACATGTTGTGTAATATGTGACTAATGTACCATCTCACCAAGAATTTGTATTAGATTGCTGAAAATTGCAAGGAAATTATTTCCAGAGTATTCCAACTGCTCTGAATGCCCTTTGGATGTACAGCACAAAGCAATCTACAGCTTAGCTGGCTTGGCTGGCTAATTATGTCAAGGCCTTCAGAAAATTAAATTACTATAATGTAAATTCAGTCTGCACCTTGCAAGAAAGATGCAGCCAAATGTATTTCAGGTGTGACAAAATTGAAGTCATTGAAATTAATTGGGGCAAGAGGTGGAAAGTAGAAGTGGGAGAAGATTACCAAAGGTAGAATTGATGAAATAAGATGTTTCATTTACTGTGGTAATTAGCTTGGCCGTTAAAGCCTGTCTGGGGTACCAGGACCAGAGGCACCCTGAGCCCACGAGTCTCGGGCAGAAGTGGAGGAAGCTAACGTGAGGGGGAGGCAGCTGAAACCCATGCGGGTCCTGGGAGGAAGTCACTATCTCAGCGTGCATTTGGTTTATTCAGAGTAGTCTCATCTCTGTCCCTGCAGAGGTGGCTGAGTATCTTGCATGAGTAACTTCTTATCTGCCTTCGCTTAATTGCACCATCACACACTATTCGGCATCAAGTCCCCATCTTGGAAAATGGAGAGACAGAATCTATGTATGTACACTCTGTGTATCTGACCCACCATTTCAGTACCAGCTTCTCAGATACATGCCAGAAGAACCTCAACATAGACCTCCCTCCCACACCCCCACGCCTTCTCCCCCAGATAGCAACCCCAAATAACACCCTTCTTTTATAAGAAGTAGTATAAAACATTTTTCCTCTCTTCTCTTGAGTTGGGGAACATTCTTCCCTACATAATGATGTTGTTTTCTTGTCTGGCAATGTTGTACACACTGTCACAGTTATTTGCTATGCAATTCAATTCATAAAAGTCAGCAACCTGTTGAAGTGATTAGCTGTATTTGCTTAAGAGACGCCCAGTACTGGAATTGCAGGGAGAGTGCATTACAGGTCGGAGTTACAATATTGACCAGGATCTGGGGGGAAGCTTGTACAATCACATTAGCCGTTCCTATTTATGACTGCTAAGCTAGTTAACCTTAATATATCTGCTCTTAAGAGATAGAGATGGGAAGTAACTCTGTATAAATTGCATACTGTATAAAGTTTATGTGCAATCAAGTTGAAGATGGAAAGATGGGGGAGTAGATCCTTGACATGCAGATTACTTCAGCTGCTAGGCAAAAGCACTGGCCTTGGCTGGAGCATCAAGTGCCCCAGCCCAGACATCGACATGTTCTGGAGAGAGTGCTCCAGCAAGGAGTATAAGGTCACCAGCACTGGCTTGGTGCCCTGCTACCCAGAGGAGTTTTGTCTGTGTCTGGAGAATTTTTGTTTGCATCTTCTAGGCATTTCCCAGCAAAGTGGTACAATGTGAGGCCCATCTGGTACAGGTCTAAGAGGCAGGGAATCTGTGTGACTTTACCTTCACCAGAAAGTAAGACAAAGGTAAAAAGAGCAAGTATTCATTATGGAAGGAAAAAAAAAATCCCTGTGATGGAGCACAGCCTTCAGAACACAAACTGGACAATAGAAACAGCAGTGGTATTTTTCAAAGCATGAAAGTAACTTAGCAACACATATTTATTTCCTGTTTTAGAAAGGGTGCCATGAAGGCATGAATTCCTAGGACATGAATCATATATAAAAGACATGCATTGTTTAGCTTTGAAATTGCACGTGTAATACCAATGAGATAATTCTCCATATGTTCCCCTCCATTCATATAGACCTGGCATGCTGATCACCTAGAAGGTGTGCATCCAGACAGAGGATGAAGTTGGAAAGTCCTTGAGGAAGAGCATTTGATGTATTTCCTCTCACATTTCTGTTGGTGGCACTACAGGTAGCAGCTATAGATGCATCTTACAGAGAAACAATTCCTGTCCAAGAGATTATATTAGTACATGAGAAAACTTAGGTTAGATATTTCCTCTGTGTTCTTAGTTTAGTAAGCAGTCACATAATAACTTACTTCTAGGAGTTCAAAACCAAAAGAAGATACTTACTACAGTGTTGTTTCTGTTTGGGGAAGTGTAAAACCCAATGATTCAGGGTTTATGTTTCAGGGAAATCAAAAGAAAATCATACTTTACTAGGATAATTGTCAGGTTTTTTCTTTACATGAAAACCTTTCTGTTTTCACAATGACTTTCAGTTTTCAAAACCAGCAACGCTTTTTCAGAAAAAATCAAATCTAAATGGGCATAGTTTTATGGGTTGCATTGGTGACATTTATTGTGAAGCTATAAGCATGAGATCTTTAATGGTCTTGAGCAAGCTAAACTCTATAACTCTGTCCATAAGCATACAAATATTGTTCTACCTGTGTTGAAAGATATTTATTGACACTTAACAATTTATATGAGGTCATCGACCTTTAAAACAGGTCTCTTTTTGAAAATTTTATTGCTGTGTTACATTGCTTGACTAAAAATAATTAACTATCTACATTGTTTAATGACATTGCCAAACTACCAACAGTATGGTGAAAAAATGTGAGACCTTAGAAAATTCTGCCTCCGGTTCATTGAACCTTGTTTTTCAAAAGGTGTAAAAATATATCTGGGATCTGCATGGACCAGTAACTGCAGTATTTGCACTGCTTCCTGATCTTTAATGTGTTTTCCTCCCAACACCTCTGTGAGAGAGTGAAAGGACTTTTTTTTCTTTCAACAGATGGATATCTGAGATGTGGAATAAATAGGAGAGGACATGGTGTGGGCATGGACTGATTTGTGAAATCTGCAGGAATTAGTATATATTAACAGGAAAACATTCTGGAAAAACATTTCATGCAGCAAAATGCCCAGGTATGTAACTAGTTTTTCATCCCACAGGCAATACTCAAAGCAACTCCTGATAACTACTTATTGCTAATTATCTTGTTTTTCCTGTTGCAGGGATTACTAAAAACTAAAAATTCACCTCTCTACCCCTGCAGCTGTCTATAATGGGGGATATCTGGGCACATCTTTAGTCCTCTCACATGATGCTGTCTGTGGCATCACGATGGGAAATTTCCCTGTGGCAAACACCTGACAGAGAAGAACAAAACATTGTAGCTTAATGGATAAATTGTGAAGGATGGAAGCACAGCCGCAATAAGACTGTGCTCTGGAATTTTAGTGATTGATAATGAATGACAACTAATAGCTGAGTGATGCTATTAGCTGAGTGGAATAGCACTCTTTTCAAGATCTCACAGATGGTTCAGTCTCATTTGTTGTCTTGAAATGTGTGAGAAAATGAGATATTTTCATGTTCTTCCCTTTTCAGAGTTTTTCTTTATAAACTTGTAATTACAGTGAAAATAGAAACTTAGTCTGTCTTTTATATTTACCTTCTTACTTGCAGAATTAATAACCCAGTAACAAATTAAGTAACAAAGATTGATCACTCCCTGACAGCTTCAATCTCCCTCTCTCCAATGGAAGATGGGAGATGGATCAGCTCAGGGCAGAAACACAAGAAAGGGCCTGGGAAAGCAGACTGAACATTTCTCTTGTGCCTTTCCTTGCCCCACAGCCCAGGCCAAACATACATGTCAGTAGCTCCATATCCAGTAAGAGAGCTCTGCAGCCATTTAGAAAATCAATTCCATGCATTTCTGGCTTGCTCAGTTCTCTGCAAGTTAATGTGCACACAATTTCACAGCTGATTTCAACCCAAGCCACTAATGATGGCAATAAATGTCTTCCAATTTTATTAACTCAGATGTAATTGAATATTTCAAAGCAACTAGGGGAATGAGATAGATTAGATCTATGAAAATATGAGCTTAAAGTCCTCTTTCTGTTGTGGCAGCTCTATTGGAGTATCAGAATTGTTGCCTGTGTACCACTGATTTATCAGTATCTATTTATGAGGAAATGGAATATCTCTGCACATATTTAACAGATCTGAGTACTTTTAAAAGCAGAGTTTACCTTGTTCTCTCTCAAAGGAAATGGGAATTCATCACTCTCTTAGCACATACCCCAGAGCCTGCAACAAACACTTTGCTTTAGGAGGCTTTCCTTGTTCTGCCTGTGCCCATCAGCTGGATGACACTTGCAAAGTGAAAACTGCTCTTCTTGGCTGAGTTTAAAGGGAAGAAAATCCAGCCACAGGCTTTGCACATGTTCACAGGAAATGGACAGCATTGCTCTGTCTATAAAACATGGCCTGGATGAAGGAGAAGGCAGCATGTGTGTGTAGTGGTGGGTATCAAAACTGACTTTTGGATATTCTGGAGATACTCTGTGCCCCCTGCCTGCCTAAGCCATGAGTCTCTTCCCAATGCCTAGACACTAAGTAGATACTGATTAAGAACCACAGAGACCCCAAAGCCTGCACATCTCTGAGAGAATCGAGCATTATTGATGCGAAAAACAGAAACAAGAACAAATGCTTATTAACTTCAGAGCTGACAGGTTTTTACCTCAAAATTACAGGGGCAGCAACGACTGAAGTAAAAGCATGAACCATTTAGAAGATGTGAAGTATTTCTTTGCAAGAGCCAAATTGGATGACAGGATTACATTTTGAAGGGGGGGGCTAATGTGACTGACTTAGAAAAATATTGATAGCTGTGCAAAGCCAAACCCACACAGGTTTCAAAGAAGACCCACATAGTGCTAAAAGCATATGTACAATTTAAGAGAGTCACATTTTAGACTCACAGGGTCATACCAGCTGGAAGGGAGCCCTGGAGGCTGCCTGGCCCATCCTCCTGGCCAAAGCAGGGTCACTGAAGCATTAGGTTGTAGGCAAGAATCAAGGTTTGTCAGACTATTAGTTTATTCTACTAACCTTCCTAGAAGAATTAATAGAAATTGAAACTACAACTTGATAAGAGATAATATTATATAACTTATCCAAAATCAATGAAAGTTGGGTACTACTGAGCTTTATTAGGCTGAAAAATAAATGGAGCATTAAGGCCAGTTCCTTAACCAAGGATGTTGTGTGGTAGTGTTGCAGACATTGTATGTTCCTCACACCAGCATCCTGCCCAGGTCTGAGATCCCACTGAGTGTAAAAAACACACAAAAAATATGAAAATGCATAAGCAAATGCCCGGTGTCACTGTTGAGGCATCTGCATGACAGTCAGTTGGAGCAATTGCTTTCAGATGAACTGGCTGTCTTATCTAGGGATAAGTCATAACACCATCAAGTTACTTTCATGTTCAAGATGATGAATCATTTGAAAGAGTGTCACAGATGGAAGTGAGCCTGGATCGTTGCCTGTCAAATCCATTTTAGCATTCCAAGTGGGAAGGACTTACCATCACTTATATTATCCTTTAAACAATGATGTAGCTGAGGCCTCTATGTACAACTCAGCAAAAAAAAAAACAAAAACAAACAAAAAAAACCCCAACAACAACCCTCTAAAGAAAACTTATCCTGAAGAAGTTTAGTAGCAGATAAAAATCATATTCTGAATATCTGCCTAGCCCCTTGCAAGTTTTTATTATTTCAAATGTAATAAATTTACAGCAAGAAAACCTAGAAATTGTATAACTATTGGGGTTTATTTCTACCTTTCTTCTTTTTAACCGCTGTTTTGATATGGCATGTGCACAGATTTGTCTTATTGTAGTCCAAGAGCATATTGATCCATTTGTGCCTGAGATAGGAATCCTTTTAAGTCCTATGCTGAACGCAGACTAGGTAAAATTTTTGCAGCAGTAGAGAAAAAGCAGCTATAGGACTGATCATGTTAAAGACTAAATGTTTGTTCCTTTTCCTTCTGCATGAGCTTCTCTAGCCAAGAATATTAACCTGGGTAACAAAAGGGATGGCTGAAGGGGAAGTGCAAGATGAGGCTTAACATCCTCCAGGCCTGAACCTAAAGTACTTTCTGCAGCCAAAGCTGCTATTGTTGCTAAAAGTCTGCTGTGAGTTCAGGGACACTGGAACCTTTATCTATATTGCTTTGTCTGTAGCACTTGAAATTTAAGGAGAATAAATTCCTGCATTTACAGTGTGAACAGAGTATCTTGTCATATGGGAACATCCAGAAGATGTTCTCATATGCATCTTTATGAAGGTTCATATTTTCCTAGCTGTTAAGGATTCACTGCTTGACAGCAAGTGTCCTCTGAAAGCTCTGAAGATGTTTGAGTCCCAGCCAGATCACTACACAGCTGTGCTGTCTGGAGGAGTTGGAAGGACCGGAGTGACCAGCCTTGGTGCCAGCGGCCAGGCTTGCAGTGCCTGGGTCAGCTGAGCCACAGGGAGACCTCAGAGCAGAGAAAGTATCAGCTCTCACAGCTCTCCATCCCTATGGGACAGTGCGTCCTTCTTTTTCCTCTGGGTAAACTCAGAGCTTTTGCTCAAGGCCCAGTTTCATAGTCATCAGTGTTGATGAAGTGCTGAGCCAAGGACTGGCTGAAGACCTGCCTGGTGTAATTGTCCTGGTGTTGGAGCACACGGGTGTTTGTCCCAGGGTGCACCCATGACTGGCAGGGAGGGATCTTCTGACACCCTGACTGTGATGCTGAACACTTCTGGGCTCCTCAGCTGAAATGGGAAAAATGGTTACTCATGCAAATAATAGCTGACCTGGTCAGAACACGCTACCAGGCACAAATAGGCAACCTAACGAATAGACTTTTGTTTTCACTACCCCCTTGCACGAAAGAAGCCATTTAAAGCTCAGAGAGTGTTTCCCACAAAGGCAGAGGGCAGCGGGTTAGTGGCTTCCTTCCTTAATGGGACTGTGGGGCTCCCTCGGCTCTGTTGTGGCAGGGGGCAATGGAGGAAGGAAGCGGATAGCACACAGCCGTCCTGCACGCACCCAGGGGGCACAGAGCAAGAGTCAGAGGTTGTGAGCTGTGAACATCTGGGGTGGAGAATAAAAGCCAGGTGGTACCAATCTCCGAAGCACCAGAACCAGTACCAGAACCGGTACTGAAGCAGCCAGAGCTGCCCCCCAGAGCTGCTGCTGGATCTGTGAGAACCACTTGGGAGCTGAGGCTCTCCTGCACACCTTGGGCAGCGCTTGCTGTCCAGCCATCCTGCCATCCAGCCATCCAGTCATCCTGCCATTCTGCCACCCTGCCATCCAGCCATCCAGCCATCCTGTCATCCAGTCATCCTGCCATAC